>QGML01000681.1:0-14693 GCA_007825375.1 Lachnellula willkommii | reverse complement strand
ACATCTTTCCGGTAATACCTCCTCTTAACACCACGGTCCCAGCTCTCAGGAACGAACGCCGATCTTACCAGAGCTCCGTTCTTGTAACCCGTCACCCCATCAAACACTAAACTCCCCCCGAAAGCTTCCGCCCTATCCGCAAGCACTTGGTCCGGATCGCCATCCCCCCTGTTGAAACCCCGTCCCGGATCCCCTTGATACAAGTCCTCCGCAACCACACTATCAAAATCCCTAACCCCACTATCAACAACAATGTTCCTTTCCAAATACCCCAACCGCACCGCCGCCCACTTCAACGCCTCCAAATCCCCACTATACTTTTCACCCCCCTCCCTCTCCTCTCCATTACACAAAACCGAAACACACTATGCACAGAACAAGCATGGTGCCGGTGGGGGAGGTGAGGAGGTGGGAGGATATCTCTTGGCGGAGTTCTGGGAGGAGGGTGGAGAGGAAGGACATTATTTGTTTGTGAGATGTTGACGGGTTGTGATTTGGGCAGGTAGTGGAGGATGAAATGGCACGCATGTGATAGGGAGGGGTCTCCGGATTAGGTATGCTTACTAGAAGTTGGTTGTCTGTAGGGCGGTTTATTTAGAGGAAATGATAGAGCTTAGAGTAAAGACAAGATAGGATAAGATTAAAAGGTACAGAGGACTATATAATTTAATAAGCTAGTGTCATGTGAGGAAGTAAGATAAGCTTAAAATATCAAGGCGGACGTAGGCAAAGATCCCAATTTGCATCAAGGGAGAAGGAAAGGTATTAAGCGGGCGGCTTATTAGAAAAGTTGGTTGAAGCTAGCGAGTTTGATAGAAGATCAAGCGAAGGCATTCAAAGGCCCAGTACTTTCGCATATTGGCTTCAGATATTCTAATAGCCTGTTTGCTGGGATATTTATCGGGTTTTCAATCAAGGACACTTTTCCGTCGTTATACTCCGTAAAGCACCAGAAGAGCCAACACAGCTTAGTCAGCCGCCAACGCAAGACAACACAGGTTTTGAAAATGTCATTAGAAATTGGATTATTCTGTGATTCTGGAATCTTGAGTTTAGTAGATAATTAAAATGATATTTGAATTTGATTATGGATCATACTGGCCACAAGAACGGGGACGACCCAGAAAACGCAGTATCTTGTTTTTCTCGGTACGCTTAACCATGTCTGCCCGCTTTATCTGATAGCTGTATGAGTTATAATAAGCAAAATTAATGTTCAAATACACATCTCATGGGTGAATAAATCCGGGTGACTTGGCCGTAAGTTTCTCTATCTTCTCTATAGTTCCTCTGACTTCTCTATATTTATATACTAATATTCACATAGGAGCGGTTATGGCGCTAGTTTCAGGCCTATTTCAGTCTATTATAGTCTGAAAGACCCACACTACTAGTTCGAAAGAGCGTGGGTTCGAATCCCACAGTCATCAAATTTTTTATTTTCTTTTTTGGCTGTTATATCTGATTCCTTGCCTTGTTGGTTGATTGCATTCTTTTTTTAATTAAGCGAGGCTCATTAAGTTTAGCGCAAGCGCGCTTAGCGATAACCTCTGATAATTGAACCCAGAGTCAGGGGCAACAGTGGCGACGCTAGAGACCAACCCCGCAATCCAAAACACAAGCACGAGCTCGTGCGAGGATGAGGGCGACAGAACCGACTCTCACAACTCACAGCTTCAGTTCTCGTGTCATCCCACCGTCTCAATTGGTATACTTGTCCCCCATAGATGTATTTTTTAATCCCTCCTTGAGCGTCCGCTTCCGACTTCACCTTCAATTGCTTCTTTTCCATCTTACGACGTTCCCACTTTGCTATCTTTCACCATGCGCACCGATACATTATTCCACCTGCCTTTCCTTCTTCTGTGCACCTTACAGCCGGCAATTGCAGTCCCTGAGCAGCATGTTCTCCAAGTCGCAGATCCGTTACCTCTCAAACATAGCCAGAAACCTCTCCCAGACGAGCGAGACGACCTCTCTGGCACGCGGGACACCCTCCCCGCATTCCTCGATGCGCTGGACGTATTACAAGCCGAATACTTTCAAGACTGGCAAGGCTTTTGGCCCGATGGAATCGATTGGACCTCTGCGGTAATAGGGACATATGTATCGGCTTCGCTCAATACCCTTTCGACCTCGTTCTCCTCGCTCTCTTCCTCTCCGAAGTTCAACGAGAATCTGATCAACAGATACTTCTCCCAATTGGTCGCCTACTACTTTGGCCAAGATGCCTTCGCGCTGCGACAAGAAGCATATGATGACATTCTCTGGGTTGTGTTGGGCTGGCTGGAAACCATAAAATTCATCAACAAGCATTCGGAGATGCACTACACAAATGGCTATTGGTATGGCAGACAATGGATCCCAGCATTCGCACATCGGGCGCGTGTGTTCTGGGATTTGGCATCGCAAGGCTGGAACACTTCTCTCTGCGGTGGAGGTATGATCTGGTCACCATGGCTCGTACCCTACAAAAACGCCATCACAAACGAACTATTCATATCAGCTTCCATATCCATGTATCTCTACTTCCCCGGCGATGACAATCCCTCTCCATTCATGTCCTACCAATCCCTCTCCGACAACAAAGCAACCGCAGACTGGCCCGGCACACCAAAGGACCCAAAATATCTTGCCGCGGCAATCGAAGCATACAAATGGCTAAACACTAGCAATATGACCGATTCATCGGGCCTCTATGTAGACGGCTACCACATTTCGGGCTGGGCTCGAAACAACTCAAACAACACCCGCTGCGATGAACGCAACGAGATGGTATACACCTATAACCAAGGCGTGCTCTTGTCCGGCCAACGAGGTCTCTACGAATCCACAGGCGCGAAGTCATACCTCCAAGATGGCCATGCACTCACTCAAAGCACCATAGCGGCAACAGGTTGGGATCTGCAGTCGCAAGCTCCTCATTTAAACAACTCATTGGGGAAATGGAATGGACTGGGCAGAGCGGGAATCATGGAGGATACTTGCGATGCGTCGGGGACCTGCTCACAGGACGGACAAACGTTCAAGGGTATATTTTTTCAACACCTTACACTGTTCTGCGCGCGGCTGCCGGATCACCTTGTTCTGCCTGATGATCAAGCGGCTATGCAGACTGGAGGCGCACTTGCCGAAATCAAGAAGTGGCATGATGCCCAATGTGCTACGTACGGGCCTTGGATTCAACATAACGCCAATGCAGCGCTTACGACCCGTAACCGCGAAGGGAAGTTTGGCATGTGGTGGGGTGAGAAGGAACATGCGCCAGGTGACGACGATATTGAGGTCGGGTTACCGGCTGGCGCAGTGGACTATAGAAATCTGGACATGCCAGAACCATGGAAGAAAAACACTGGTGTCAAAACTCACAAGCATGAACACAGGGGAGGCAATGATGTTGACATTAAAGGAGACAGAAATGACCGCAATAGAGGCCGCACTGTAGAAACGCAGGGTGGTGGAGTTGCCGTTCTGAGGGCGTTGTGGGAGATTGTAGATTCAAGGCACGCATAAGTAATAAGGGTATATATACATATGGGCTTGTCTTTGTATATCACGTAAAACAGACATGCATTGGATGACGGCGTTCTTGGACGAATGAATGATTGGGTTTGTAGATATCGGGTCAGGACTCAGGGGACTAAAGTATGTCTGATCAGAATGCGGGGTGGCGGATGAAGCTGGGGTGGCACTTTTATGAATCTGTATGCATCCAGAGAACTAGATTAGGACAATGGAAGAAAGCTGTCCTTTTCTCATACTTCTTCTGTCGGAGATAACTACTAGGTAGGTAGGTATTGTAAACACTTGTCTAGTACTCCGCTAGGCGGCCGTGGTGTATCGATCTGGGGGTGGGTCACAGGGGCTCGCTTAGAGTTTTGGTACTGTACTGTCACCAGCTGTGGGAATTGTAGAGTATTGCATATATGTGAAAACGAGTTACAACATAGCGTACTCCGAGGAGTGTTATATTCCTACTAGAAGCAGTCTTCTGGTTGGGGAATCAGGTGATCGACTGTTGGGTGAAGCTTCGCGGGATACGAATGCAGAGCAGGTAACGCTAGCGCCCCCCTTTCTCTCTCGCTTCTGTAGGTTATGATAAGCCTCATGGGAGCTGGGGCCTCGTCCCGACCGACTCCCGAAGTTGCGTGTCGGAGCTTTGCCGTCCTATGTGTTTTATCGGTATTCTATCTTATGAAATTTAAAGCTAAACGGAGTAAGCTTATGAGCGGGTCAAAATTAAACAGGGACGGAATTTATGAGCCCCACCGTACCATGCTCTCAACAGCGAGGGCGACGATATTTGTTGAGGATCTTAGCTTACGGATAATTGTGTATTTTTGTTTCTCCAAACCGCTTATATTTCTTCTCTTTTCTCTTGTTCTACTTAATCTCATTTACGAAATGTCTGAGACCTTGATTGCCTTGGACCACGAGGGGCCGTGTTAACTTTCTACCTGCTAGTGGATTCGGGCTATCCTCCAAACGAGAAGTCAGAAATGCGTTCTTATAAAGGGGGGCCACAAGACTCGTTGGAGTTCTCGAGCTACTGGTTTGACTGGGGATATATCGCGCCGGGTTAAAACCGTCAGGATATCTTGCTTAGGCCTTGCTATGCTAGGAAAGAGCATCTTCCAGCTTGGAATCATATCATTGGGGTGCAGTGGGATATGCTGAGGCTGGAAAGCTAGAGGATGATTCGTGAGCTTGCGGGATTAAAGGACGTGGATGATCTGGAAGCGGATTTGAAGAAGGGTGCGTATAAGTGGATGCTAGCGAAGGGGTGCTCGCATGGCTTCACGTATCACTTTAGATAAACGCTATAGAAGAGGAAGAAGAGGGAAGAGAAATATGAGCCTATTTACGAGGAGGCGCATAAGTGGTTAAAGAAAGCTTTGGTGACCGAACTCTCCAAATTTAAGAAGAGATATATGAATTATTTTGTCATACAAGGCCGTGTTTGCCAGCGCCCTTCCTAATACTGCTCTACCCTCTGTCCTATAGTCTTCAGACTCTCTGTAAAATTCATAGTTTTATGCTACGCTAAATACTGTTTCTTCTCAATTTCGATGTTGCATTAGAGGCATAAAGCGGGTTTAATCAAAAGTGTTATTCAAGATGAACAAACATCTCAGTAGTATTTCATACTTGTTCTACGCAGTTTAAACTTCTAAACCATTCAGGTATCTCATTTACTTGCAGGAATTCGCTTGACTGGGTCACCAGGGTGAATGACACTGCTTCAAGCCTGAACAGGGACTTGGCTTACAAAGCTCTGCAGTTCTGCAGTCTACAACCCTTTCAAATAGTTGGAATAGCAAAGCCAACGTAACGGACGGATTTCAAACACACAGCTGGTGCAGCTTCCACCTCGGCGATTCAACGATCGTCGAGTCCGCGGAGCTAGGTGCTATCCTTTCGATGTAGCCCGTCAAGTAGCTGACCTTTACACAGCAACTTAGATCGTCTCGGTTTCTCTCTTTGATACACCACGATGGACTCCCCAACCGTTTCGATAACCAGATGCGCACATTGCTAGCTACCCGCCACACAGATCTGCGCCGACTGCAAAGACAGGACACACCAGCTTACAAGATCCTAACTCTAGACACCTGTTACTGTAGCCCCAAATACCAGAAAGATGGCTGGCCTAGCCATAAAAGCACCTGCAAAAGCCTCAAGACGCGCAAGATGCTGTTTCGTGCTGGATTGCTTCTTCAGGATGTCTTTTACGTCTATCGAGAGCATGTGTTTGACAAGAACATCGTAAAGATTGAAGAGAAGGATGGCAAGCTATATCTTTACCAAGGCACACATGCGCCATTGCCTAATATCAACATAATGGGCGGTGTTTGCTTCGGCGAGACGAAAGAGAAACTCATCTGCTTGTCCAATCAACGGGATTTCGTAGGATATATCAACAGTTTGAATCTCGGAGTTTTCGGCTTATTGATGAAGGGGGCAGAGGCTTGGGAGAGGGGGCATTTATGAACCATTTCAGCACTACCTCGATTAAAGGACGCAGAGTTCAAGCGGGACGTGAGGTATTGATTGCAAAGATTGGGCGATGGGTGAATAACTGTGTGGAATACTTGAAAAGAGAGTCACTTGAATGCAAGAGCCGCGGCTGGAACTCTTCGTAGATGTCCGATGGAGTATATCACGGGTGTGGAACATACCTACCAACTGAAACCACGTTGTAGATATCTGCGCTATCAGTCTTTCGGAGCGGTTTTGTTGTTAGTCTCTACAGTCAATCAAATAATCAAGCCAAGTATATTTATTCTGCTATCGTGACAGGTATCTTGGTTCAGATAGCAAGTGAATCCCAGGAGTTCTGAAGTCTTAGAAGCTGATGGACAAGTCTAACAGCAGCGCCTCCACCCATTCATTCACCTGTCAAGAAGTCTCCAGTAGTGAATTCCCACGCTAGAGATCTCTTGTCCAGCCACTCACAGCTATCAAGATTCCTTTTCGTTTTCCTTTCTTTCTCCTTCCAACCGCGAGCAACTTCAACCACAAGCAACTTGCAAGCTTCCAACTCGGGGGATTGAGACAATTCATCAATCAAGGTATATATATGCATTCCTGAGCTCCTTTCTCTTTGCGAGTACTGAATCTGCTAACACTATTGAAAGGCAGTCTTTCCTTTTCTTGGAATTGAATTGTCTTTAGAGCAGAACTGATCACCGAGATCAGAATACGAATCATCAATCACGCTTTCGACTCCGAGCCTAAACCACATCGACGAGATGGAACAATCTACATTACCTTCTCCGGCATGTGCGCAATGCCAGAAAGCAGCTACTCTCTGCTGTAGTGGGTGCAGGGACGTTCCTACCTACGACGAGGAGACGGGTGTCAAGAAGACGTGGTACTGCAGCGCAGCGTGCCAAACCTCCCACTGGCCAGTCCACAAGAGAGTTTGCAAGTCCCTCCAGGAACGCAAAGCATTCTTCCGTCTCGGCGGACTGCTGCAGGACCTTTTCCTCATGTACCGAGAGAAGATCTTCGATCGACCCATTGCGCGGCTGGAGGAGAGAGATAACAAGCTCTTCGTGTATGAGAGTAAATGGCCGGACATCGTGACGGATTGCGATTACTTCCATCCTTTTCCATCCGGTTTGTGCAGGGATGCAAAGGATAAACAGGCTTTGTTAGTATTTCTGGCGTGTACGGATAGTATGGGTTGGATGCACGACCTGTTGGACTATTCAGCACGAGGTGAGGGAACGGCCGCAGACTGCTCGAACACTGCTAACCAAAAACTCCAGACCTTGTGCGGAATATCACAGAAGTACAATACATACCGCAAGCCCCAAAGAGACAAGTAATAGCCGTGACACCAACAGGAAGCGAGGACAACTTCGACCCCAACCACACCGCATGGCAGATAACCCTCAAGCAAAGCGGCGAAACCTATGCTCTAGACCTCACCAGCGCCCAGTACGGCTTCTATGACCCCGTCGTCCCATGGACCAGCTACAAAGCCCGCATCCGAAACGACATCTTCACGCGTCCTCAATATTCCGCATTCGGTACGATGAAGCAGCTCTGCATCGAGATATGCTGCACAGCGCCAGGAGCTACGGGCGATTGCTCAAGAGTTCATGCTAAGGCTACAAAGGCGTACATGGACGGCACGGCTCAGTGGGAGGACAAGGCGAACATGAAAGTCCGGAAATTGCTTCAGCTGCCCCAGGAAGTCTTTGAGCGATGGAAGGATGAACTGGTTGGTTGTGTCGCGGAGATAGTGCAGAATTTCGTGGAAAACATGGGTGTAACGGACCGGAAGATCAAGGCTAGGATTGCTGCTGGTACGACTAGGCGTTGAGTTGGCTATCTGCTTTCTGTTTGGGATTTTGAAAGCCTTTTCCGTTAAGAGCATTGTGGAAGAAGAATGGATGTGGGTGTTTTGAGGACGCGGGACGGAATTATCTGACGAGAACTCGGTACTTCAAAAGGAAATTCTTCGAGAGATCAACTTGGTGCGGCGAACCTCATCTCTTAGCTTTGGTGAAAATGCGTCCCCGTAACACCTGTTATACGACGGGGATCTTGACACTTAGGCTCACGTGAACTGCGCTGCCTTTGCTCAGACCGAAAGAAGAATCCAAATCCGTACCGAAGTGTGTGCTTTTTGATAACACATCCCACATCTTCGGAATTGATTCATGCATTCTTAACCCTCTTTTTATTGGTCCGTTGTCTTCGTATTCGTTACACGGCATATTGCAAACTTTGGATGATTAATCGGGCGCAGCCCAACCTCGCTTTCAAGGGTTATTTTGAGGGAATCTAGCTACGCCAGTGTTTGCCTTACTGTAGGCAAGAACCGACGGGACCTCAGATCAACTAACCTGTCCTTGCAATATCTTTATTCAGTGCTCCTACGACTAACACCATGAGCTATACGGCATCAACGTTACCCTCTCACTGGGGCCTTTCGGGATCCGTCTCAGGAACTGCTCCCTCCCAATTTCTTTCTACCTCCTTGAACTTCTTGACAACAATAGCCTCGAGCGACTTACAGAATCACACTCATGCGGCATACAAACTCACACGTCTTGAAACTCAAACAATTGGAACTGGAGGTTATGCAACAGTAGAAATCGGACGAAATATTGACAACGAGCTTGTTGCCGTGAAGCGCAGCAAGATACTGTCGCAGCCATTCGGCCTACAACACGATGCTACGTTTGATGACCACTTCATCCAGTTTGTCCTAGAGCTGCGGATCCTTAGTCATGAGCGATTGCGAAAACACCCGAATATTATCAACGTTCTCGGCATACTTATGGACACTGACCGGCCATCTTTGTCCCTTGTTCTGCAGTACTCGTCGCTCGGAACTTTACACTCATTCCTTGGTGATCGCCCAGATATTACGTCCGTCTCTAAACGTCTTGACCTCATATTACAAGTTGGAAAAGGTCTCAAAGCTGTCCACGAGCTCAAAATTTGTCATGGCGATGTCAAGACACGAAATGTATTAATATTTCAAGGTGGAGAGAAATGGACTGCCAAGTTATCGGATTTTGGTCAATCTATTATGGACACTCGAGACAACTCTGCCAACGGTCTAGTTAGATGTCCACTTGGAACCCGACTCCTGAATGCCCCGGAAATAAGGCAGGCGTCGTTAATGGACAGTCTTTTAATCAGCATCGAAGCCGCTATATTAACCGATGTCTTCTCGTTCGGTCTCTTGGCGTGGGAATAACCTATATACTTTTTCTAAATTTGAGATATCCTTTTCTAAAGGACCTTTTTAGTCGCTCTAACCTGCAAAATATTCTCTAATACATTTTAAGACATTCTAGCTATTTTCTAGGAGTTTATGCCTGCTATAACGCCCTAGAAATAGCTTATTCCACACCTTTATATTCCTCCTTAAATGTGGCTACTACTAATGCTAATTATACTTGGCCCTAGGAGGAATTATCTCCCTCTAACCTTAACTAGCGCACTAGAAAGAAGTAGTAAAGGGACTCTAATATCCTCTCTCCTCCTTGCTTTAATCTAGGTAATAATACACGTAAAAGTAATACTACTACTACTACTATCTCTAGTAAAATTAATAAGATTAAATAAGAAGCTTATATCTAGCACACTATCTAAAATAACTTTACTATTAATATTAACACTTTTATATTAAAATATAATAACTCTAAGCACTAGATAGTTACTTATAAGCTCTATAGGCAAGTGGTAAGCTTCCTTACTACTACTCTCTATACTAAAACTAATAGGTATAACTTTGCCCCTATTTGCATATAATCTAACCCTATACTACCTACCTCCTTAGCTCCTAAGTCTATTAGCTTTATAGATATAGCTAAAACCTTAAAAAACTTAGGTGCTATTATTTCCAGGCCTTTACCTATATAGTTATCCTTTTTAGGGAAGACCTCTACTATTAACTCTAGTAGTATTTTACTAAGCACTAGTAGAAGCTACCTCCCTACTAAACAGGAAGATTACTATCTTCTTATTATAGTTAAACCTTTAGTGCTTCTTAATAGGCCTTAACTATTTACACTTTAGTAAGAGCTTTACTCTAAGCTTAAAAAACTTACCCTTGCTACTATCTCTCTTATTACTACTACCTGCATAGGTTAGGCTATTACTCTAGTAGACTTAGGTACTAGAGACCTCCTTCTTTTATAAGAAGGTAGAGAGGTTATTATCTAGACTATATAGGCTACTACTATTAAGTAGCCTAAAAAATAGTATAACTATGCTATCCTAGGCGTTCCGGTTACTATAAGCCGGATTATCCTTAATAAAGGCATTATAGAGAATAGTATTACTAATACTATAGAACTTATAATAGAGGAGGTTATAGCTTAGACTAAGACTATCCTAGTTAGCTATCGGCCTTCTTAGCACGGCGCTAGCGCAAGCACTAGTAAGATCACCTAGGTAATCTCTTTCCTTAAGCCTATTTACCCCTTTAGGCTATTTAATGCTAGTAAGCTCTCTAAACCTATTAATAAGAAGCTAGTAATTGCCCGATATAATCCTAGATGCTAAGGCTTCTATGTACTAGCATAGTGCACTAGGTATGCCCGCTATAATAATTATAGTATTTAGATTAACTAATATGCTAGCCCCTTAAGGCCTAATTACACCAGGAAAACCTAATGCATAAACTGCCACAAGCCCTTCTTTGCTAGCTATAACTACTATCTAGTAGCCCTAATATAAAAGAATAGCTAGCTTATCTAACCTATAAAGAAATAGCTAGATGCTATCCGATAGCATAGGGACTAGGAGTTTAGAGACGCTAATATAATAGAGATTCCAGAACCTAAGCCCTAACCTTAATAGATATAGCCCTAGTAACCGCTTCCTTAACCGGAACTAGCCGGATAGAATATAATTACTATAGCCCTATAAGCCCCAAAACGCGGCTATTAGGTATTCGAATATAAGGAGGCAGGCCCCTTACAAGCTCCTACTAGTCCTAAATCCCTAGCTAGCCTAGCCCTAGCAGGCTCCTAAGCCTCTACTAGATCTTAGAACCTAACTAGATTGCTAGCCCTAACTAGCTCGCGCCCCTAGAGGAGTATAGCACCTAGAAAAAGCCTAAACTTAGTAAACCTATCCTAAGAGAGTATAACCCCCTAGTCTAAATCCTTTATAGATATTAATATTCCCGAAACCTAACCCGAATATTAGGATGCCTATATAGGCCCTGTAGTAACTACTATAATAAGGAACCTAAAGACCTCTAAGTCTATTAGGTAAATATAAGCAAGTTATCACCTTACTACCTAATAATACTATAAATAGCATTTATAGAAAATATAGATATAGTTTATATATAAGAACCTTTTACTTTTCCTAGGACTAAAACCTAAAATTACCTAGGCTTTAACTACTTTGCACTAGTTAACTTATAGGATAGTAATAACCTAGAATAGCAGAAAGCAGAAAGGCCCCGCATACTAATATATATATAGCAAGGCCTAGGCCTTAAAGTGTAATAATAATAACTAATCTAGAGTAGAGACCTCTTATAGATAGATATAAATAAATACTCTATTCTAAACGCCTACTAATAGCCTATTACGCCTAAAGTAATAGATTATATTATCTACCTTTTACTACTAATAAAATATCTAGTAAGAGGAGACTTTAATGCGTGGTATAATATATTTAAGCTAAGGGTATAGACTATCTATAAAGGAGCAGAACTTGCTTAATAGTTAAACTCTAGCAGAATAGACTTTATTAGTACTCTAGGGGACCCTATATAGAGGTATAGGTATATACTAGACCTTACCTTTTCTAATATTCCCTTTACTAGAATAACTATCTAATAAGATATAAGTAGTGGCTTAGACTATAAAACCTAAGTAATAGTCCTTCTAGGGAAAGGTATAGTCCCTCTTAACTAAGTAAACTACTAGGTACCTAACTTAGAGTTAGCTAAGTTTTTAAGCCTTATAGAAATTAGAGTAGTAAGGCTTCTAAACCTATAAACCCTTACTACTACTAACTAAATTAATAGCTTTACTAAAAGCCTTATAGAGGTCTTCTGCTTAGCTATTTAAACTATAGGCAAGCAGACTTGCAATAAAGGACACGCGGCCCCTTAGTGGACACTAGACTACTAGGAAGTATATATAGTGCACCTTAGTAGATAAAATATAAGCCTAAAAGGGGAACTAATAGAGGCAACTTATAAATTCCTTACTATAATATAGAAAGCAAAGCAGGAGTACTAGAGATATATTATTAATAGGATAAATAATAATAAGTCCCTATATAAGATTATTAGCTAGTATAAGCTCGGGTCTAACCTTAAGGCCTCTCCCTTACTAGTAAATAGATAGCTAATTAAGAATACCCTAGAAAAGGTAGAGATACTTTAGAGAGAGGTGCTTAATAGATTTAGTATAGATAATAATCTAGACACTAACCCTCTATAAGACTAGGATAGAATAGGCTATCTACTATAGAATTAGAATATTACCGCGGAGGAAGTTTATTATTATATTATTAGAGTCTTAAGTATATTACTAGGAATAGACTAAGTTATAATATAGCTTCTTAACGCCTACTAGGAATATATAGCGGATTATATTTATAGTCTATACTCCTAGTACCTTACTTATAGCTACTTCCTATAGATATAGAAACTAGTAAAAGTAGCTATACTATCTAAGATAGGTAAGAAGAGGCTAAAGTCCTTAGTATACTCCTAGTAACTAATTGCACTACTCTCCTATATCTCTAAGAGACTAGAATAAATTATTATATAATGCCTTTTCTAGATAGCGCTTATAGAAGGGATCCTTAGTTTATAATATAAGGGTGCTCTCCCTAAGCACTTAGTAATAGACTTAGTAGCCTTATTTACCTATAATATAGAAATAGTATTTATAGCTAGATAGCAAGTTATTATAATTATAATAGATATCTAGAGTGCCTTTAATGCTTTACTTAAGAGACGCCTCCTTTATTATATAACTAAGCAAAGGTTCCCCCTCCTACTTCTTAGGCTTATTAACTTATTTCTTATAGATAGGAATATATAAGTTAGACTAAAAAAGATAACCACTCTAACCTATAGAGTAAACTATAGTACCCTATAGGGATTGCCACTCTTACTAGTCCTCTATATACTTTATTTAGCTAAGCTACTCTAATAAGATATTATATTATAGTTTAGATATACTAATAACCTCTACTTATACTAGGTATTATACTTACTAGATAAGAATATAGCTCTACTTATAAAAGATATTTAGTCTATTATTATATAGGGAGCAGAATATAAGATTGCCTTTACGCTAGAGAAACTAGAGATAATTTACCTTTCTAAGAAATAGAATAACTATACCCTAGATTATATAGTAAATAATAAACTTACTATTCCACCTATTACCACTGCAGAGAAAGAAGGAGATTAACCTGCCCTCTATTAGCTTAGAGTCTAGTTTAATAGAACTCTTAGCTTTAAAAGGCATATTGCTAAATATATAATAAAGGCCTAGCAGGTTGCTTACTATATATATAGCCTTGCTTAGATAGTAGATAGCCCTCTAGCCTCCTCTCTCTAGAAAGCAATTATTACCTATGTGCTACCCTTAGTACTTTATAGCATAGAAGTATAGTATAGCAGGAGAAAGAAACCCCCCTAGCTATAGCGCTAGGATAAGGCAGTCCTTATTAGCACTTAAAATAGCTAGGCTATAGATCTTATTAAGAAAACACTTGCCCTAGTAACTAGAGGGGTTCTTCTAGTCTAGCGCATAATACCTATAGTCTCTCTCTTTTAGAATATAAGTCTCCCCTTTATAATAGTAGCCCTTAAGAAAGCTAAGCTCCGGTTTGCTATACGCCTATAGACTATTAATAAATAGCATCTACTAGTTAAGAGAATTACCCCCCTAATAATTATAAGAGGATAAGGAGCTAGTAGTTAGCAGATCTGCAAAACTAAGATTTAATAGCTTAGTATCCTTCTTCTAGAGGTCCCTTACTTTTAACTTGCTCCCTTATACTTCTCCGCGGGTTATTATATAGACCCTACTAATAAAATTAATAAGAAGACTACCTTTACTGCTTTTAAGAAGTGGTAAGTAGAGCTACCTCCTACTAATATAACTATCTTCTCTAATAGCTTAGAGAAATAGATAGATAGGCAGCACTAGATAAGCTATAGCTATACTATCTACCAAGCCAGCTAGTAGATTGCTAGTAGGTATAGCTTAATTAATAGTCACTCTTATATATTTAATATAGAGGTAATTAGAGCTTAGAAAGGACTCTAATATATAATTAGGCTTGCCCTAGAAGTAAGTTAGTAGCAGATCTAGCTTTATATTAATAGTATATTAGTTATCTAGTATATAAGAGGCAATGCCTCCCTCTCCTTATAATAAGCTTTTTATAACTACTAGGTAGTTATAGAGAATTATAATATTAGCATCTACTAGGCCCTAGAGTATATAGGGATTAAGAGTAATAAAGTAGTAGATAAACTTGCTAATATAAGGGCATTATAACTAGTCTAGGATATAGGCCTTACCTCTTAGCTAATAGTTAGTAGTATTAGGTCTAACCTAAGGGCCTTATAATAGCAGGCATAGGAAGAATAGTGGATATAACACTTAGAATTGCTCTCTAACTAGTATAAGTAATAAGGGCTTACCTATATAGTTAAGCTACCCCTAGAA
>QGML01000680.1:0-14701 GCA_007825375.1 Lachnellula willkommii | reverse complement strand
AAACTCAGCAAGCGCGATGGCTTCTTCGACGCCTCTTTGCGACAAAGGCTTCCGTGCCTTCCCCCTGAAGTCCGCGACATGATCTTCTCCAACCATCTGAGGAAGACTTGGTGTGGCAAGACTCCCGCACTCATCCAGGCCCTTCGTGGATCTGAGCTCCACCTGGAAGCTATCGAGTCCTTGGCAAAGACAAATCATTTCAAGTTGCACAAGGCAAACGGATGGAGCTTTGGGAAGATGGGTACAAAGAGCATCAAGTGCATCAGGAGCTTGCAGATCACAGTTAGGTAAGTATCACTTGCGTGCTTTCCTTCCCCGGTACTTTCGGGGCTCGTCTTACCCAGAGATTATGATACTAATCTATCTATGGGACAGTTCGGATATGAAAGCTATTGGCTCAATAACGGCCATGAAGGAACTGTGGGTAGATGGGTCCTTGGATTATCTCATTTTGAGAACAGATGCACCACCATTCTCAGAACTTGAATATGAATATAGCCATATGTCGATCAGTAACAGACCAGACATCAATGTTATATATTACAAGGAAGTAAGCTCACGCCCCGGAACTTTTCACAACTGAGTTGAGGCTAACGCGATGTTCACAGATTATCGACGATATTGAGCAGATACAGACATCCCTCAAAAGGGTGAAGCTTATAACGTCAGGCATACCTTGCGTCATAGATACCCTTACCCATGACATGACCCGGTGGCAGGTGTCAGGACTTGACTGGCGCTTCCAAATGCTTGGCAGCTGGCTCGTAAGATACACCAGCTATATTTTCAGGCAACGGGCGGTAATGCCAAGAGTTACATCATCGACGACTCAGAAATGGGTATGGAATCTTGGAGACACCGCTCGACGCCAGGAAAGAAACGTCAATCTGCTCAAGGGCCGTTGAATGGGAGTTGGATCGGAGGGGCTCAACGTGGACAGAATGTCCCACTCCGCGTGGGACATTAAAAATCAGTGCCCCTTTTCTGTCCACCGCGAAAGGGTATTACCCGTTGGCCTCAGCACTGGGAAGTGGTCAGAGGTGGGGGGGGCTGAGGCCAACGGGCAGTACCATCACTCCAGCGCATGAAACCTATACCATCTCGAATCAATCACGAAGCAAAGCGTACCTACGAATTCTCCAATCAGGAGTTCTTAGCAGTTTCTCAATACAGATAAATTGGAAATTCAAGCATTCACGTTATATTTTCCCAGTCTCAATTTCAACACATTCCTAAGTGAAAACCCCTTCTCATCTACGTTTTCTTCCCTCCCTTCTTCTCCTACTCAGAGGTTCCTTTCTTGGAAGTCTCTTCTTTCTCATGCTTCTCAGCCGCCCCATTCTCCGCCTCTCCTTCCTTGTTGACGAAATCATACTCTAGTGCATCAGGCTCGGGCGCGTCACATTTGGAGACAAATTCATAGTTAGCGTGCTCCTCGCTGGTTTCACGCACCAAGGCGTCATACCGCGCGCGCAGTCTACTAATCTCATGATTGCTCGCTTGTCGCTCTTCCCTCGACATGGTGGAGAGGGAGGCGTCGTGCCGCCTATTCAGTCTCCGCCATTGATTCCAGACCTCTAGTTGCTCCTCAATCGACATGTTGGATGATGTGGGGTGTGAAGTCTTTATGTCCAAGTTTAAAAGAGGCGCGCTTAAGGGGGGAGATGTTGGATTGTGGGGGCGATTTGGAATTGAGAATTTCGGGACACATTTGGGGTTTATAGGAATTTTATGCATTGTTTGGATCGTTGAGTCTGGGTTTGTGCGGGACAATCAAGAGGATTGCCAATCTTTCCTCCATCTTGACGCACTATGTATGTCTCACCGCAGACTCATCTCCACCATGTTTTCGGCCCTGGATTCTCACCACCCACTCACCTCCGACTTTGCGTCCATCCAGAAAGAACGACGGATTGAGAAATCCGCCGGAAGATCTTGGACAGACCTCCTGGCATGCGTGCATCTGCATACCAATCGACCACATTCTCCTTCCCCTTTTGAGGAATAATTGGCAGTGGATCTTTAGTGTTTGTTCTGGTGAGGTACAAGTAGATCTTGCGGAGAGAATACGAGTACATCTTTGACAGGAGTTCGTCTTCGGCATACCAATCAACGACGTTCTTGTTCCTTTGGGGAGCGTTTGCTTGTGGGGTGTTGGTCGGCATTTGGGTTGCTTGTTCTGGAGAAGATGTCGGTTGGTTTTCAGGAGAAATTTCTTGTATCTGGCGTTTTTGGTGTGTCTTGGAGGCCGGGTATATACAGTATGGCGTTGTTCGGGTCGACTGTTTTGAATGTGGCATGTGAACAATGGCATGGTTTCCTTTTTGTGGATTGAAGTTGGAAAAGGGGCGGACAAAGGACTTCTTTTGTTGAGGATAATGAAAATTTGAAAGGCGTGCGAGTAAGAAGTATGTCTACTTGGAATGGAAAAAGTAGAATGAGCATGTTAAATCATGTATTCGTTGTGTGGAGATATAGTCATCGAAAAAGCTCAAATCATATTATATCAAGAACATTTTAATCTTGCGCGTATTTGTTAAAGACTTATTTGTACTATGTACTGTAGTAGAATCTATATTCGATTGCCAAACCCAAAAAGATCTCAATCTTCTCAACCTTCACGCCTATCCTTATTGCCCGCCCATAGATACAAGTCGGCCTCGTCAGTTCAGTGCTTAGAACCAATGCTGTGATAGTCTTCTCTTCACCCTTGGCTATCTTATTCTCTCTTGCTTGAAGCCCATTGAACCACGTCGCGTGGTGTCGAGGGTATCGAGTGGTATTCTGGAGTCTCGATTTGGTGGTGGTTGTTTGATTCCGCGGCGTGCATACCAACAACCAACCAAGAACCTCCATGAAGTAATGGTTGCATACAGTATATTCGATGAGTATGCATGATACCTCGCTTTCCACACCAAACTCGAGCCACGCATCGATTGAGAATCGTGCAAAGTCTTTCGTCGAGGCAATAACATGAGTACCATTGACTGGAGCGTAACAGGGTTCGAGGAGCGATGGTTTCACGCTCTGGCCTGTATCCTCACGAGGAAGTGCAAGCAGCAAGATCCATCGCATACAGGCGCAGCCTCAAGATCGGGCGAAGATGAAAAGGATGCGTCGGACAGCGAGTCAGACGATGACGCCGCAATAAGCACTCCGAGTAACATAGCACGGACTGGAGGGAAACGGAAGTTGCGTGAGAGATTCCTCGACCGGCTTGCAGAGACGCTGGCTCAGGAAGTCAGGGGTAGCAAGAAGGCGGACGATGTCTGTGCCGCGGCGCTCGACGAGAACGATGGCGCTGCGACGGTCTGTATTGTCAAGAACCGGGCCCTCATAGATGAAGATATGAGGTTCATGAGAACGCTGCAGATCTGGTTGCGATCGATCGCAAAGGTTGGCGAGCGGCGGGATTTTAAGACAGACGAGATGTGGACGACGTTGGTTAAGTGGAATGCGCAGCGACTCCGTTACTACCGCGATCAACTTCGTTCGTCGTTTCGGGCCCTAGGCGTCATTCGATTGACTAATAATAGTTCTGAAGAGACTGAAAGGGTGGCTAAGAAGCTTCGTTCTGTGCAAGCGTTCTGTAAGACGTCGACGGCGGACCCGGAGCTGGCGATAGAACTTTGGACAGAGTATATTACTATTTGGTATGAGCTGCGATATGAACCTGATATTGTCCCATGTATCAAGAGCCTTTTATGAATCTAATGTTATCCAGAATGCCTTACGGCTGAAACGAAGTGTGGCGTTATTCGGACGTCTTCGATCAGCGTAAGTACTTTTGCTCTGGCAGTCGCGTCTTAGCAGACGAGCATGTGCTTACTATACGAATAGTTATGAGACCTTCATCGAGTTTGCACTGCAATTCGGTTTTGCGAAAACAGTTATTCTCCAGCCTGTTAAGGAACGTCCATTCTTGCAGCCCGGACCATAGGGAAGACCAGAGTTGTCTAAACACATAGAAGAATCTGGTATCGACCTCATGCAACTTGGCATCAAAGACAAAAAGAAGCTCGTGAAGAAACAAGGGAAGATCCTAAACATCATTCTTCAAGATATTACAGAGCCAGTCAAAGTCCATGCAGAGATCAAATTGCTCTTATTCTTCTCTAGCCGGACGTTCCAAAGCAAATCCATGGAAGAGAAATCGACATATATCGGGTGTAGTAAGAAATCATGCTTCCTTTGCTGGCATATTTTGCAGTTTATGCCTGGTTTCACGACTCGAGGGTCTCATAGCAAGATCTATCCGAGATGGACGATTCCGAGTACAACTGCTCTAACAGCATGGTCTTGCCTTCGCCTTCCGGCAGCAATCTCCAGACTTGGAAACAGCATGTTGGAAGAACTCCGCAAACCAAAAGGAAAGCCACGAGAATATATTTCAGAGTCTACAGTAGCCGTCACTGAAGCTTCAGCAGCTGTGTATCAACGACGGCATAGGACACAGTTGGACAGTGAGAGATCTGCGTACCAGCCACAGCCAGACCCAGAAACGAAGATCTCAATGTTTGGTCCAACAAAGTACACTGTTCGGACTCTCTTTATTCCTGCTGATGCAGCCAACTAAGCCTTGTCGATGTTCCTATTCGGCCGGCTTTGAAAAATTACGAAGCTGAAGATCGTTTCGCTCAAGATGTGCCCGACTTTGGCGAATTTTGGCCGGAGGCACTTAATTTCGAGCGTGGAACTCCTATTTCGGGTGACGTTAAGGAGCAAGAGTTGGTCCAGAAAGAGCATGCATGTCTAAATGGACAGTATCGATTTTACTTTAGCAATAGTGAGGAACTGGAACCGAATGCGTTTCTTCGGAAAAAGGTCGTCCAAGGAGATATTCCACACGAACGAAAGTTCTGGAATGGCGACGTATTTGTACTACGCCTTCGGACAAGACCTTTACTCGGATTAGCGGTGTAGATTGGGATCGGGAAGAGGTCGAGTGGGAAGAGGTCGAGTATGACGAGAAAGGAGCTACCATATATGAAAATGTAAGTATTGTTATCTGTAAGGTAGAAAGATAAATCTCATGGTTTCTAAGGTTCCTGATGAAATCCTGCGATCCGATTTCGTTTTCAAGCTGTTTAGGTGCTTTTGGGAGGATCAGCGGCTCGAAAATCAGATGGAACGCGACAAACTCAGCAAGGACGTCCAGATGCAGCTCGAGATAAACAAGAGCCTCATTCTGGCTAGATTGTAAAAACACTTAACCTGACCTGGAAGAACTTCGCTAAGCATTACAGGAACGAAGACGAGAAGAGAGTGCTTGATCTTTCCCCCCCTGGCTTCATCGATATACTTGCAACGGAGCAGGGTGACTACGGTGCAAGGAAATATCGTGGAGTCAGAAAGGATCCGAATAATCCGAACATGTGCATCATAGAAGCGGATCGCCGCATTGAACCTTTGGAGCAGATGGGCTGGGAGGGTTTCTCGAGCCAGCAACTGTAGACTACTTTTCATTTGTCTCCAATCATGTAGCACTCAATTTTAGTTCGGAGAATTGAAGACATGGGCGTTGTAACATTACAGTACTGCTTCTCGACTGAAAGGACAAGCCTGGGATGCGCCGACAATGCCAATCTCAAGACCGGCCAGGAAAAGTTCAGAAGGGACTCACCAAAAGTACGTGATTGTTTGAGACAAACGCTGGCAGAATTTCCCACGCGCCTGGGTTATGGAACACAGAAAACGTTTCCGAAGATCAAGCGATATCTCTTGCTCACGGGTTTGGGGTCGTCATGGAGTACGAGGTATCAAGAAAATGGGAGGCGTCGAAGATAGCTCGTTTTTTATATTAACCCTGGACTTCAACTATCCAGTTTTCGCAAGGTGTGTTTCAGCACTGCTTGAATGCCAGGATCCAGTTCATTGACCCTAAGTATTGGCTCAATCCACGCTCTCGTCTTCTTCGCTAACTCCTTTCTGTCTTTTGTCTTCTCCGTAGACTCCTTCAGCCTATCCAAGGCAATTCCAAGAGCTCCTGGGAACTTTGGCGAATTAGGGTCGAGTCCCACGAAGGGTTGTCTGATGTAACAATTGCAGGTAACCGGATCGGTGTCGTATGCTTCCTTCATACTGTCCAAAACGTGTTGCAGTATTTTTGGTAAACAGCGAACTTGTGTGAACGTCGCAAACATGTCGAAGAAATCTCCCGCAGCAGCGGCGCAGAAAAATGGTCTACCGCGGGCGTCATCGAAAATCGCGAGAGGTATGGCACCGTTGAGGGCTGGCGTTGTCATAGGATCTTTTTTTGCTTCTGAGTCTACCTTCACGCCCTGCATCATTTTAGGTCGTAACGAATTGTCCTTGAAATCGGGGATCGAGATAATGTCGGCGTGAATGTCGAATCCTGGATCGGCATTCGCATCTTCCATTTCCTCGTCCTCTTCCTCAGATTCTTCAGCGTCCAGACCCAATATCTTCCTCCGCGCCGCAATCTTTGCAAGATATATCATCTCCAGCTTAGCGTATTCGACCCAGAGCTCCTTACTTCTGATGCAGAATCGCGTTCCTCTCAGCATATAATCCCTCGCCCCATTCATATCCGCCTCGGACTGCAGAGTCCACCGCGCCGCATAAAGCCAAAAGTCTGGGATCGTAGAGTGTAATCTGACCGCAGATGTCAGGATCGTCTTGAATTTCTGTGTCGCTTTCGCTTCCCTGGCGCATTCCAAATACGACATCCACAATGCGACATCGTACTTGTGTTTTTGCGTGCCTCGATCAAAGATCTTGTAGATTCGCGCCTGCCCAGAGAATGCCGAGCTTCCTTTAATTCGTAACCGCTTGCATCTCTTGAGTCGCAAACGTTCCAGACTCATTTCCCACGCCGCATATCTCGCAAAGTCCACTGGAGTTGAGCCTCGCCCACATATTTTGTGCTCGAAGTCGGATCGTTTCTTCACGAGTGTCCTGATTTCTTCCTGTGTCTGCATTAGATTTGCGGAGGTCGTGGAGCGTGGGGTAGATTGGAGGGTGCATACGTCGTTGAATATTTTCTTCTCTTTGAATTCCTGCAGCTGAGGAACAGCCTGCTCCAAATGGAAACGTGCCTTGTCGCTGGGTCCTGACATCTAGATTGTTGCGGATGTTTCTTTGTGGTTATGGTTGTGGTTGTGGTTTGGATAGTCGATTTTATTTTTGATGGTAATAGTGGGCTTAAACAGCACGCTAAGGGGCCGCTTTAGACCCTTCTAAGTTCTGGGGAAAACCTCGGCATTTAGTATTCATATAGTATATGTCAAAATAAGCATTTTGATGTCAACAAAACAACTATTTCTGACGACTTGGGTTTTTTTCTGCCTTCTGATAGAAATGTTGATGCTCTATCGCTTCATGGTACATGGATATGATTGCATTGTACGGCCCTGCTGAATAAGTAGTTAAGAGATATACCGAAATGCCATAAATGAAATGTTCCGTTCGCGGGCCATGATGATAGAGTGCGTGATGCTAGTGGGCAGTTTTTTTGCATTTTTTTTTTTGCATTTTTTTGTATTTTTCTTTTTTTTGCATCTTTTGGGGGCTTTTTATTTTGGTCCCTTAGCGTGCTGTTTAGAGCCCACTATTATATTTTATTTTGCCGTCTTCACAATAAGTACTGCCGGCTTGACCGCCTTGAGGCTCGAAATAGAGGTACCACCAGTACCTGTATCTTACTAATTATTAGAGATGCGGACGCACGCGACCGGCCGGCTGTAGCGACCGAAGTGAAGCGAGCTAGACCGAAAAGCAGACAGCTATCGGACCTCTTGGAAATCTACCAACTCCACACCATTTTCTCTCGCCTTAATCGCTCTGTCCTTCACCTTTCTCCTCGCCGGATGTTCGGAACACATTCTCTTGGATGTAAATATCCTCTCCAGATACCATGGCACCCAAATTCAAGGACGGCGACGTTGTTCTCGCATTCTCTGGCAAATGGGTGTCCTGGGCGCATACTGCAGCTGCCTACAGTAAGTGGAACGCGCCATGGCACAACCAATGTTTTTGGCATTGCTAACAACATATCCAGGTGCTTTCCTCAGTGCGCTCATTGTCGGCGTTGCGCTACATTACCACAAGATCGTCGAAAATGAATACTATGGATATCCTGACGAGTGGTTCCCCTCGGTCTCGGCAACAATTGGGGACCGGTACCCCGAACGGTCATTCTTTATGTTATTTATTGCTATAACGTCAGGTATGGAATGCAAAATATGCAGCAAAACTCCGCGACTGACGGGCTGCAGGTCCTCGTTTTCTTCTCGTAGGCTTGTGGTACCTCCTCACGGCTCGACCCAATTCGAATCTCCCCAAGTTCGTTGCTGGTATGGGCGTATTCAGAACTCTTACATGCGGCGGCTGGACATATGTCACTTCAACGGATGATCACGATTGGCACGACATTTTTATGATATCTTATTTGGTTGCAACGCTGCCTTGGACTTTGGGGTGCCTGGCCTTGAGTCCTGATAACGCAAGGGCTATTAAATATCGCAAATATCTCGCAGGAGCTTTCTTCGGTACCCTTGTGCCTCTGATATACTTCTTCATCCAACACAAAGTTCACAAAGTTGCCGGAGGTAAGATACGCCTCTACTGATTCTTGAATTATAGTCTAAACTTGCAATAGCATACACAATTTACGCGTTCTTTGAATGGGCTCTGATTTTGTTTGATGTGGCGTTTGATTCTGTCACAGCTCTCGATTTTGAGACTTTTGAGTTGGTAGTCAAGGACGTGAATGGCTCAAGCAAGGGGTATGTTCATTGGCTTCCGAAGTAGTCCGTGTACAATATTTATCGGGGCGAAAATACAGTAAAAGAAAACTTCTAAATATGACTCTGTAGAAAAAGCAAACTGGTGGTCGACAAAATTCTTCAAGAGGAGTATCTGATCATGCTAGCGTTCATGAAACCTTGCTAACTCTTCCCTAGAAAAGATCATCAGGTCGCCCAGGTCTTTGGTCAGACATTCTTGTTTAGCGAAGCCATCGATGCGGTGGCTGATGTGTACAATGGCGTAAGCTGGGTCTCTTTTCACCCTAATCATTTCTAACAAATTTGCAGTTCGTTTTCTGGTCAATGTTGACCTCATTGGGTGTTCTCGTGTGGTGTAAGTATGTTGCCTCGTTCCTGTATCATCTACTAATATTAATAGACTTCCCCTTGTGGTATATGGGCATCTCAGGCTACGAGGCTTTGGTCATGGTGACCGTCTCTCCATCTTTACTTGCGATTCGGCCCCTGCGTTTGCTGGTAGTAAAGAACCTTCGCATGTGTCACCTGCTTTCACTCGTTGGATTGTTAGCATATCAGATTGAAGATCCGGCTAATCGACTGTTCACTGTTGGATTCGCTGTGTGGATGTCCTGTTTATCATGGGCTGCGACTTGGTATTCGGAAGGCGGTCAACCAGGTCGCCTGGAGTCAAAGATTTCTGCATGGACAGTTGGTCTCATTGCATCTACTGCTATCAAATTTGCGTGGCAGACTAATAATCCCATCTGGCCAACATCGCACTCTGGAAACGGTGGCCACAACGGTCTTGGTTTTATTCTCGCGCTTCTAGCTGTCCTCCGATCCACACGACAGACTCCAGTTACTAGCAATGACCTCGCCATCCAAGGACGCAAAGAAGGCTCATCCCTCCTTGCTGGCTTGGGTATCGGAGGTCTTTTCTTCGGTATGCACTCCCTACTGTCAGACTCCAGTACCATGATTTTATGGAATTGGGAGGGATTCCCTGTCCGGGGACCCATTTCAGCACCTCACGGCGCTGTTACAATTACTGCCATGGCCGGTGGCCTATTGATTGGAATTTTTAATGATACCTTAGCTCGAGGCTGGACATTATATGGTCTAGGCTGTATTGGTGCTGCAATTCTCACCACTGCTACCAACTGGACTGGCTATTATGGAGGTTTGGCTTTGGCCGCATATCTCATGGCAGCATCGGTATCCTTGATTGGCTCTGCCGCGAGAAAAAGTCCGGCTGTTACATTTGGTTTCGGCTTCCTGGTGTACAATTTCATGGTCTTATTCCATGTATGGGTAGTGGCCTATGCTTTTGTACCCGGCGGTCCTCTCGTCCGAGAACGTACCGACTGGGTCATGCTAGCTACCATGCTTCTCATCGGTTGTGGAGTCTTCACATCGGTCTCCTCTACGCCAGCCGCACAGCGCAAACGCTTCAATGCGTACCTAAATTCTCGGAAACAGCGATCCTATTACATCTATGTACTCGGTGCGATTCAGCTGTTTTCTGTCGCAATCGCGTACCTCAGATTCCCGACCTATGATTACGTCCCCTATCACAAGGATGACAAGATTCTTACTGCCGGAATCTGGACTATTCATTTTTCCATCGACAATGAGGGCTATTCATCAGAATATCGTATGCGAGATCTGATCAAGGAGCTTGAAATCGATGTTATTGGACTTCTAGAATCTGATCTTCAGCGTATCATCATGGGTAACCGCGATACTACCCAATTCCTCGCGGAAGACCTGGGAATGTATGTTGACTACGGACCTGGCCCTAATAAGCACACGTGGGGCGCAGCTCTCTTATCGAAGTTTCCTATTGTCAACTCAACCCATCACCTCCTTCCTTCGCCGGTAGGCGAGTTGGCCCCAGCAATTGAGGCAACACTAGATGTCTATGGTGAGATGGTCGACGTCTTCGTCTTCCATTCTGGGCAAGAAGAAGATCCGGAGGACAGGAGACTCCAATCCGAATACCTATCCAAGCTCATGGGCGCATCACCCCGCCCATCCATCCTCCTTTCTTACCTTGTAACGAAGCCGTTGGAGGGTAACTATAACACGTATGTGTCGGATGTAAGTGGCATGCATGATATTGATCCCTCAGATTGGGACAGATGGTGCGAATACATCCTCTACAAGGGCCTCAAGAGAACTGGATACGCAAGAGTGTCAAGACACACAATTACAGACACAGAACTTCAAGTCGGGAAGTTCCTTATTGGCGAGAAAGAACCCGAGACAGCAAAAGCCCGCAATGCGCTTATAAGCGAGGACCAAGTCCCTGAAGGACGGCGCTTCCCGCAATTGTTCCGCGGCGAGGGAGTTAGAGGGCATAGGTATCACGTCTTTGACGAGCCAAGGTACTATGCCTGACCCTCTATTTGGGCACTTTTCTTTGTTGGACGGCGGGTAAAACGGGTATATGGGAAACGCGATAATGTTTGCATGAATTTATTGCTGGGAAGATGAAGGAATGGGATAATGGGGGCTTGTAAAATAGTCTATGGGCACTAGGTTGGGCGCGTTGATTTAGCGTACCTGGCATTGGCTGGCTTATAGTCCCCGACCATCCGAACATTATCTTGTATACCTAGGTACTTCCCCTTGCGGTCCGTCGGGTCCTCTTATGATGATGGGGTTGATCCCCTGGCTTAGGAGTTGCCGCATTAATGTTTAAAGCCGTACCTTTAGCAGCATATCCAACTCGCTGCCATCCTTCATCGTTCTACTTCCAACTTAAACATATAATAAACCCAAATGATCCACAAGGAGAAGATACCGGAAATGTCTCACACCATCATGTGATTGATATGCAAGGCTACTGTACTACTTGTACATCTCTGTCTCAGCTCGGCTTATCGCGCGCGTTGCCTTGCCGATGACGGTACAGTATCAGCAGCTCGCTCCACTTGAGTCAACTGCTTGCTTCACTCTCTTCACTCTCCCCCCTCGCGCCCTCTCTTCGCCCAAGAATACAGCAGTTCTAAGAATCCAGCAAAATGAAAGCACTCTCTATTATTCCTCTTACTACGCTTGCAGCGTCCTCTGCGCTCCAGCAGTATCTCCATGAAGCTTCCAACTCTCAAACCTCCCTGAGCTCCAGCTCAAAGCCACTCGTGGACTCAAAAGCTCTACAAGACCACATTACTTCTGATAATCTCTTGAAACGTGCCAAGAAGCTGTTCGAAATCGCTCAACTTGGAGTTGAGGAATATAACCATCCAACCAGGGTGATAGGTAGCGACGGTATTTAGCTTCATCGCCCATCTTTCGGTGCCTTTGCTAACGTCCATGTCGCACAGGGCACGTCGGAACACTCGATTACATATACTCTACAATTGCCGAGCTGGGA
Source organism: Lachnellula willkommii (assembly GCA_007825375.1). NCBI lineage: Eukaryota > Fungi > Ascomycota > Leotiomycetes > Helotiales > Lachnaceae > Lachnellula > Lachnellula willkommii. The sequence continues at coordinate 2,593 of QGML01000680.1, read as the reverse complement.
GATTACTATGAACTATCAAATCAAAGCTTTGAAGCCGTGGTTGGGAATATCTTTGAATCGCGGCTGGTTCTGGGGGATGGAGAGCCAAAGTCAGCCACACCTATGTCCCTGACTCCTCCAACCAAGAACAAGGACGCTGTATTCGGACCCTTAGTGCTGGTAGCTAATGAGGGCTGCGATGCCTCGGACTACCCATCCAATACCACTGGCTCGATCGCTCTGATTAAGAGAGGTGTTTGTGCATTTGGAGACAAGTCTGCTGCAGCTGGAAAGGCCGGTGCTATAGCTGCCGTTGTTTACAACAGCGAGAAGGGTTCGCTCTCGGGGACTTTAGGAGAGCCCTCGAAATACCACGTTGCTACGTTTGGGCTTTCGAACGAAGATGCCCAACAATTCATCAAGAAGTTGCAGGATGGGAAGCTGATTCCTTCCTCAGCTTATATCGACTCCATTGTGCACAAGGCTCCGACAACCAATATCATTGCGCAGACAAAGGGGGGAGACCAAGATAACTGCGTCATGTTAGGAGGACATAGTGACAGTGTTGCAGAAGGACCGGGCATCAATGATGAGTAAGCAAAACTGGCTCTTTGATTTTACCCTACCCCCTTCTATTATGTTTCGTCTCATGTACTCCTACTCCTCCTATAAATTTCCTAGACTAGGAATATAAACTCCATCCACTCCCGAAACCGTCTTGAATAGGAAATAACTAACTCCCCGGTGTTCCAGTGGTTCCGGCTCTATATCACTGCTCGAAGTAGCCACTCATCTGGTCAACTACAGCGTGCAGAACTGCGTTCGATTTGCTTGGTGGGCTGGCGAAGAAGAAGGGCTTCTAGGCTCCGATTATTACGTCTCTCAATTGTCCGAGAAGGAGAACTTAAAGATCCGGCTCTTCATGGACTATGACATGATGGCCTCTCCAAATTACGCTTATCAGGTATACAATGCTACTAACGCTCTAAATCCCACGGGTTCGGAAGAACTCAGAGATTTATACATTGATTTCTACAAGTCTCACAACCAGAATTACACCTTCATCCCTTTTGACGGACGAAGTGACTATGATGCCTTTATCAAAAACGGAATCCCTGGTGGTGGCATAGCGACAGGAGCAGAGGGTATCAAGACGAAAGCTGAAGTAGAGATGTTTGGTGGAAGTGCGGGGCAATGGTATGACCCATGCTATCATCAATTATGTGATACTGTGGACAACTGCAATCTCGACGCTTGGGAAATCAACACCAAGGTATGAATCTTCTTCTCCACTTTTGCTTCTTTTGCTAATATGAAGCAGCTTATTGCCCATTCGGTTGCAACTTATGCCGTGTCTTTCAAGGGGTTCCCTGAGCGGACTGGCGTTTCAAGTAACGCGCAGGGAGAGAAATCCCTTTATCACGGGCCAAAGCTCGTAATGTAAAGTTGGAACGCTTCTATATACCACGTGTATATCACCACATAATACCACTGGTCCTTATTATATACAATGAACATAATAACCTGCAAGCCTGATCATTTACCTATATTTCTTTATTTCCTTATGAAAGTTTCCGCTTCTTTTGCCTTTCGTATTCGGGGGCAGGGGCCATTAGATTATTTCAAACCAATACAGAGAAGTAGTTGTGGAGAAGCTATTAATGACTTTAGTCCTGTCTAGGTAAGTCCCCAAGCAGGTGAAAAGAGGAGGTTCCTACTGAATTTTACAAAAGTTTAAGCTCATAGATCGGCACTACGCCTATTCTATTGGAAGCCCTCAGAGTTTTGTTCCCTTTGGGGATACCGCACCAATTCTTTACGTTTCCCCCTCAAATCTCAAACCCAAACCCGAACACGAATTCGAGAAGCCTTCCTTCAAGAACGGGAAGACACAATGACTCATGATCACGTGAAGCAATAACGATTACTTACGGAGTACAAATACACCATGGACCATTCAACCCCCCTCTCCTTCGTTTTTCATTTCTCTCAATCTCACAATACAATCAGAAACATGAAACTCGACTTCACCACCCTCGACGTGTTCTCTAGCACTCGCTACACCGGAAACCCCGTAGCAATCATCCCCGTCCCCGCATCCGCCAAAGAAAGCCTCACCCAAACGCAAAAGCAAGCCATAGCCTCAGAATTCAACCTCTCCGAAATCGTCTTCCTACACCTCCCCACCGACCCCACCTCCCCCGAACGGCACATCGACATCTTCACTTCCCACGCCGAGGTACCCTTCGCAGGCCACCCCACAATCGGCACCTCGCACTACCTCCTTCACACCACCAAGCAAACCGTAACCTCTCTGGTCACGAAAGCAGGCCGTATACCAATACGCCTCGATCCCGAGACGCAGAACGTGAGAGCCGAGATCCCGCATAATTTCCACCGGCATGCCGTCACGTGGTCAACCCCCCTTAACGACCTCGCGAATCCTACATGCAGCATCGTGAACGGAATGTCGTTTATCATGGTCGAGGTAAGTTCCCCACTCACACCCACATTCACTCTCTCACCACACACCCCATCCCATCATCCAATTAAACGAACCCCCTTTTCCCTAACCATTATCCCTCTCTCTCCCTCCCAGCTCCCCACCCTCTCA
>QGML01000679.1:0-14709 GCA_007825375.1 Lachnellula willkommii | reverse complement strand
CGCCTATCAAGGCTCTTCTCCGGCACCTAGCTTCATACCATTATATACCCAAATAAACCAAAGCAATTCAAGAAAAACAGCCAACTTGGCTCAATCGGTGGTCGTCCCCCGTAAGACGTTAAACTTCGGAGTCTCATAACACTGACTCTAAATAGCGTAGTCCCACAGCATAGACTCTAAATAGCGTGGTCCCATAACACAGACCCTAAATAGCGTAGTCCGTAACCCTGACTTTAATCGATTAAGAAAAAAAACGCCAAATCGAAAAATCGCCATATCGAATCGCCAGTCCGTAACCTCGAATCGAAGAGATCTGACTATAATCTTACAAACATCGAATACAAAACCAGTTCGTCTGGTTTCCTCTAAGGTGGCGGCTTCGGCCGTTAGAGTTTTGCTCTTTTAATATCTAATATTTTTTTTTTTAGTTACTCTTTTTGCCTTTTTACTTACCAAGTTCCTGATTTTCTTTTGGTGGATATCATCACTTGTTAGGTTAATTATCAGGCGAAGACCCGACTTTTTGGTATGGGGCATGGACCTCCAATTAGTCGTATGCATAAGCCTTAAGAAAAGGTTAGTATAGATCATCTGTCAACTCAGAAGGAAAGTGACCAGGTACTAACAGCTAATGAGGCTGAAGAATGGAAAGCCCAGTTTGTCTTAGTTTCTTGCGAAAATTCCAGGGCAAGTCAGTTGAGACTAATTATACAAGCAAATCGTATCTTATAAAAAGAAGATGAGAAAGTAATTGCACCATCTTCATGATTCGGTGCTGTGGTTGTCAAGAGACGTGAAATTTAAGACGGGTCCAAGCCAAGTCTAAGAGTCTCGCTAAAAGCTGCACCCCTGTCAACTTTAAATCTCCGCAGGCAAGGCAAGGCAAACCAAGTTGCTAGCAACGCGTTGCGCTGCAAGAATTCAACGTCACATCCCCCAGCAACGTCCACAAACACCAGGCATCCCGCTCTACAGTGCGCATCCTCTCTCTGCACGTGTCCGAAGACGAACCCATCTACCACACGCCCCCAATCTACTTGCGCCACCCATTTTTACGTCAGTCAGTCAATTATCGGTCGCAAACATGGCCGACTACACGCAACTCAAGGTGCCAGACTTGAAGAAGCTCTTGCAGGAGCGTGGTTTAACGCTGTCTGGCAACAAGGCGGATCTTATTGCGCGCCTGGCAGAGCATGATAAGAAAGATGGAGGTGGTACCGGTAAGGCTATCCCTCTTGCGACGTCCTGCCCTTGATGCGCGCATACTGACACATCCATCCCTTAGCTGCCGGCGAAGATGAAATCGACTGGGATGAAGATGACAAGGCTACAACAGCGCCAGCAGCTGCTGCCGTTGCTGCAGGAGGTCAAGGACAAGTCACAAATCCAACTGCGGTTCCCAATCAAAAAGTCGATATTGATCCCTCTGCGACTACCGATTTAAAGGTCACTGGGGGAGATGCAGTACCAGTAGCAGCAGATGGCGTCATCGCAACATCAGGCGCAACGACTACAGACGCTGCTCCAGTTCCAGAGGAGCCAAAGGAAGATTTTAGCATTGGTATCCAACAAACCGATGCAGAAAAGGAGGCTGCAAGACGCGCGGCACGGGCCAAACGATTCGGCATATCAGAGGACGACGAGGCGAAGAAGTTAGCAGAGCGGGCAAAGAAATTTGGTGTGGAGGCTAAAGAGTCGGTTGTTGAGGGTCTAGATTCTGCTTTGCCGGAACGCAGACAAAAGAGGGGAAGAGAGGACAAGCAGAGTCAAGGTGGTCGGAATGCAAAGAGGCAGACACCGGATCGACGAACGGGACCAGGACCAGGACCAAAGCCCGCGGCGGCCGCTAAAAAGCCTTCAACCCGGGTCGTCGATGATCCGAGTGAGAAAGCAAAGGCGGAAGCACGAGCGAAGAGGTTCCAGTCAGCTGCTTAGATCGAATCGAATATATCACGGATGGGCAAGACGATTTCCCATTGCCGTTTACGGGAGGAATCAAGATTCGCTGTATAATAGACAATATGAAAAGTTACTTGGCAATGATCACTTGGGGGCTAGGCGTTTTCAAGACCTGAGCATCTTCCCGTCATGGCGTTTCTGCACCGCGATTCACCTTTATTTCCCACGTTACTATTTCTGGCTGCTTGCAATATTCCAAGTCGAGGAGATTCAGATACACAAACCCATGGTGCGGCAAGTTTGGTGGAATATAGCTTGCTGTGGCTTTTCTGAAGAAGGGAACTTTGAACTGTCGTCTCCTCTTTCAATCAAGGTTCAGCTTGCCGCGGATCAGAAGTCCGGTCTTCATTCGGATTGTTCTCGTTAACTAATGCGAATGGTCTCTGCGCGACGGGTAAGGAGAATAATTTGGGGACGCGGCACATGGCCATCACCTTAGCAGGGCCAATGAGTGTCAAGAACTGGACTTTGAGGTTGCAATAGGCTTCCGGGAGCGGGGCATGTCCGTCACTTGTGCTAAAACAACTAACGTTCTGCCTCAAAGCCGTATAAGTTGGTCTACGGGAAGTTCTTGGACGGCCTCGATGGAGGCTTAATAACGAATGAGAGTTTGAAGACGTAATTTGCTGACTTAATAGGTTGAAGCGATTGAGTGCTGACCCAGATACACAGGAAAGAGGACTGTGCCCTCTTACAGCATGAGATGGGAACCAGACGGGAAGAGTTCCAAGTAGAGAATCCCTTCACGTTGCTGAGCCATAGAACTTCAGAAAGGCCCCAAGACTGTTGTTGGAAGTGTGGGTTCAGCACACCACTTCGTCGTCACGTTATCATTTCTCGTTCCAAGACCAAAACGCCACTCCAACGTCATCTGCCAATGAGCGGTCAAAAGTGCCCCTGTAACAGCGACACTGCCCTGCTAGACCGTCTGAATATTTTACGCCTCGTCGATCTGTCACAAAGGGTTATTTTGGGCTGGCATCTCGAAATTCTCGCGAGCTAACGATCAAATGCTTCAAAAACTTGCCTGCCACGTCAATCGCATGAATAACATCAAAGTCTTCAACTGTGGCGGGTGCATATGCAGAGACTTCGCCACAATGATAGACGCACTGCCGCCCGCCAGCGCACAGTCGCCGCCTCGATGCGCTAACCATGCGCGCTTCAGCTTCGCTGGGAACGTGATCTACGATCTCCTAGATAGAACCTTGCCCTTTGCCTGGGAACGATGTCAGTCAGCCGCCAGGCTTCCATCATGCGATACGGCAGCTCGGAGTTGGGTCTACCTTGAGCTCAAGTGCCTCAACAAAGACCGAGACACTCGTAACCGTTTGGACAGGATGATCGGTCCGTTTGGTAGGCATCGAGACAAGTTCAGTGTTTCCCGAAAAGGTCGGGCATCAAATCAACGTTGCAATTACAGGCATCTATTGCCGGCTGCGGGGATCCCTGCCAATACACTCTCAACGAACGCAACGTGCGACTTGCCTTTTCCGGCTGCTATTATTATAGTTGGTTATTACATGTGTACTCTGTACGGAGTAGATAGCAGCTACCACGCACTAATAATTAGTGTACGGTGTACAGAGGTACGGAGTACGGAGTACTCGTCTTCCAGCTCACCCTTTATGGGGCCCTACCGGTAGTCAACGGGTAGGGAGAAACTTTAGGGTGTGGTTGTGGGTTACGGAGGTACTTCAAAGTTTTTCCGTAAGGAGGGAGGTTCAGAATTTCGCGAGGCGCCATGAAAAATCAAAGGATTCATTGGGCGAGAGAATTTCTCGGTCGACCAATGAGACCTATGTACAGCTCTAGACTGCTGCATGGATTCTAAAAGTATATAATCAGGGGTCCTTGTTGGGCCGTTTACGGCTCTGGCCGCCACAATATAGTCCAACCTCGCTGGTGCCGGCCGGGAGACAGTGCTGACTTGGTTGAGCGAGGCGACCCGGATAGCGACCGCGACAGTGCCTGTGCTACAACAAATGGTACGCCGTTGCGGGGAGTCAGCAGGACTCGACTTGAGCAAAGTACCAGGTACCGCTGAAAGCTGAGAGTTGTTCTCGGGCATGAGCGATGAGACAGGCCAACGGGCCTCAAAAGAGGTCCAATGACAAGCACATGATCGTGAAAGAAGCGCACACAGCCGCAGACCAGCGCCCGCGGCTTGGAGTTGTTAGAGATGATCACCAAAATAGACTCTGGTGACTATTTGCGACAAGCGCCATCGCGCCCTAAGCCGATCCAGGACCAGGCCGTTTCTCACTCCGCTTTTCTCTCCCTGTGCTGACTTAGCCTGCGAATGAAGCCCCGGCGTCTATGGTTTCCCACTCTGATCCCCTCGCTCCCTCCTTACCAACACAGTTCTATGGGCGAGGAAAGCTCACCGCTCCACGAATGATTTCTCTCCGAGGGACCTACCTGCATCTTATAGGCCTCAAGTACCTGCAACCTGCAGAAGCGTTAAACGTCCTGCAGGATGGCGCAGCAGCTTTTGCGTGAAGTCGTTTCGTTGATTTTGCCCTGCTTCTCTTGCCCCGACGTTCCATGTCTTTTCCATGCGGCCAACATGACGCGACTCCATGGGTCTTTCCTCCTGCAAAGGGGCTCTCTAGGTAACGACCGCCGGCGACTCCAGTGGCATTGAACTCATAGGCACGTTATTATTTGCTCACTATCCTGGAAAACGGGGCCCGACGCCACAAGTAACATACCGTACCTCGTTCTACCTTGACCTTGACAGCCGCAGACTGAGTAGTCTCGGTATTTCGGGCATTGACCTCATATTGTCAAGGGTCAGCCCCTCCTTAAGCTTGTACATCCCGCACTTCAGCACTTTGTTCGCAAAAGGGCTTGCCTTACTAAAGTCTCAGCGCCTCGCTCATCTACCAACTAAAGTTCGTCTCCGTTTTCTGGCACACACGCGCTTGTTAGTCCCCACAAGTCCATCTACCATCCCTGATCCAAGTTCGAGCCTTAAACATCGAGGTCGCCCCCCCGCAAAACTGGCGCGTCCTATCCTTTTTTCTCCGTTGCTAAGAATTAATTATCGTTACCTTTCGCATTCCCTTTTATCGTCACACATATTTCGCATACCCTGGAGGTTCATTCTATATTCCAGCCTATTCAAAACATTGCCTGGCTATTTGCACGTGCGAGTACGAGGTATATTGGCCACCACCCGCCACGCCTAATTACTACTGCATCCGTTGAATCGCAGCGATATCTGGAGCTCTCGCATGCTTGAAGCTTCCTTCCCTTTTAGATATCAGTCCCCACGGACGAACTAGTTCTAGTTTGCTTGTATATTAATTGGGGTGAGCGTTCGTCAGCCAAGACTTTATTTCAGTATACTGATATTTTTAGGTTTTCTTCATGTTGCTTTGAAGACTTCGAATTGCGCCGTACATACTCAGGAATGTTGCATATAAATCGGTATCCTAATTTATAGCATTGGACCACAGCACAACACGAAGCAGTGATGAGGAGATATTAAGAACATAATGGCATCATATAAAGCTGCTTTCGATCCGCCTACCCGACCAGGGGAGCCGGGACGCAGCAGAAGGATGGGAACATACATGCAAGGTGGGCCGCCGAGGATGGAACATAGAGAGGCAGACAGTGCGTATATGCCTGGCCAGATGGAACCGCATCGAGGGCAGTCTCCCATGCAAAGGACACAGCAGACAACACTACCAAGACCGAGTATAAGGGAGCCATCGCCTGTTCAAGCATCTGGCCCAGAGATGAGGTCCAAAGGATTTGGAGGGAGCTTTGGGTTTGGAAAATCAATTGACAAGCCCTCTGTTGGACCAGGAGCCCAGGAGTTAAAAGGGAAATCGTCACGCAATGTTCTGAGAAGGAAGCCGTCCTCAATCGCGACCCAATCTGGAGGTTCGCGCCCTACTATTGAACGATCAAAAACTGCATCGCCCATGAAGATGTCTCAGAACTCGGGTGAACGGCGCCCAAGCATGGAGGCCTCACTAAAATCAGCTGAAGCTTACAATGAGATCTTCACAAGGCCGAGAGCAAGAACCCCAGCAGTCAAGGAAAATCCCCGGATCATTCCAGAGCTGGACAGGTATCGGACCAGGCCAGAGCAAGCGGTTGCTTCAAAAGTCCGATCTAATGCGGAGGTTCCACACAAGCTGGCTACTCAAGACTTGCCACCTCCTACTCCTCTGTTATCTGGTACGCCTTTGTATTCAGGAGGTAGTAGCAATAGCCATCGATACAGTGGTTATAGTGGTAGTGGCTACAGTGCAAGTCCCTCGACAAGATTCTCTGAATCCCCTGGCCCAGGAGCTTACAGCAGGGATACAACGCCAACATCGATGTCTTCCCAATCACCTGGAATTATTGTCCCTTTAAAGACAAACGCTCCGAGATTACGCCAAGGGAGTCCGGCTACATCATCACGACCACCACTCTCCAGGAGACGAGCAGGAAGTACTTCTAATGAAGTTGAAGAACCCACACTTGATTCTCAAGGTCTCCAGTCTTTGCGAGAGTCAACCAACTCTTCATCTTCGAATTCGACAGTGAAAATCGAGAACCAGAGCAAAGAGAAGGAGAAAGAGAAGAATAGGAAGAAAAAGCGACTATCGCCGCCTCCACCAAGCCCACCGCCCCGGAAGTCTTCACATAAGTTTAAGCAAACAGCACCAGATCAGCATGAATCTCCTTCAAAACCGTCTCGAGCTCCTGTTAAACCGGCCATGACATCCCCCTCCGAGTTCTCTCCAGTACAGCGAACAATATCTTCCCAATCGGGGGCTAAATTTACACCGCCTCTGCGGCCGAGCAGAGACGGTGCACCAGATCTTCAATCACAGCTTGGTGACTCATTTGTCATTATGAAGAACAACTTATCGGGTATCAGCCTTTCGCCAGAGCGTCGACAAAGTGGCGTTTTACGAAGTGCAACAACTTCGCCGTTGCAGACGCAGCCGGTCCTTCGACCCCCTCAGGGAAGCCGCTTACCTTCACGCAACCCATCCCCAAGTCCTGTGCAGCCGTCACAACGTGAGGCGACACCTGCTCCTGCTGGGCTAGGTATAATTCCGGACCTAAGACCGCAACAGACCCCTTCTTCCTCCAGTATTGCTTCTCGGACTCCCAGTCCAAGTGTCAACAACTCGAAACCTCGCTTTGGACTTTTCGGAAGACGTGCTAAGACTACTCCTGAAGTTGCAATGTTGGACACCACCAAAGACAAGGCTTTACGGAAAGGACCTGCAGCAGGTACAGGGCATGAAGGCTATGGCAGGTACGGGGCACGAGGGAGAAGTAGCAGCGCAGGTGCAGCGGGAATGAGTCGAGACAGAAGTTTAAGCAGAGGAAGCTCGTCGCAGGATAGTGCCGCTCATGATCCTTTCTTTCTCGAGCGGATGAGTCCAGTTGTTATTGCAGGTGGAGGAGAGATCATCGAGAATCGCAATGCGAGCTCAGAGTTATCCCGCACGGAAAGCAACACCAGTCTCTTATTGGACAGACCGAGCATGGATTCGCGAGACTCGTCCAAGTCCAACCTAAGCAACAAGGTATCGCATACCACCCTCTGGCCCTCTCCTCTTCCTCGCGAAGTTCCAAAAAGCACACCGGCGATCACGATACCGAAGGGTCGACAACCTTCTGATAGCAGTGATGATGGGATACACAACTCGTCGTTAGCCTTCCGTCGCTCGATGCAACGGCTCAATCACTCAACGGGTGCACTTCACCTACCACCACCGATCAATATCCCAAGCCGAGGTGTCTCGCCCGCAATGAGTAGCATGGATGCGAGTATTCTGTCAGATGAGTCGCAAATTGAAATGAAGGTTGGTAGAGGACGCAAAGACCAGCCGAAGAAGCCGAAGAAACTCGAGAAGCGGGCCAAATCTCCGAGGAAATGGAACTTCTTTCATCGATCGCAGCCCACATCCAAGTCGAAGGACGAGCCCGCAATGTCGGTTACTGTTGGAAAACCGCCAGCGAAGACTGTACCTCATTATGCTATGCTCGACTCCTCGGATGAGCAGCAAGACCCGGACGCTGTGGATCTTGAAGACATCCTCCGTGATGCCAATGATGTGCAATTGTCGAATGTGGAACTGGATGCTCTCCAGTTTGGTAACTACAAGGCGAATATCGAGCGCATTGAGAACCTTCACACCGCAACCGTGAGTTCCCAACAGGAGCTACTCCCGACTGCAAGAATGGAACCTACAACTGCTGCTCCTTTCTTCTCATCACCGGAGCCGATTCAAGTCACTTCAGATGTCCCGCCAACGGAACTTCATCTCGGTAAAGAGATGGCACCAACGCGTCCTAGTCGACTTCCCCAGGTTGGCCGGATACCAAAGGTTGTGTCTGCTAGGCCCCAAGCAACATCCCCAAAGTCATTCTCGAGGCCCTTTGCTAGACTTAGCACTAGCCAACCTCTCTACCAACCTCCAACTCTCGATAAGCAGTCTGTAGCTTTAGGACAGAGCCCGCCAAAGTCGCCCGTACCAGATGCGATTTCCCAGACGACCGAACGTCAAGATGTTAAAGATCCCACAGCGCGCCAAAGTTCTATTGATTCCAAGTCTGACGCGACAACTGCTGCAAGTCACCAAGACTTCCTGGTCTTTCCTCTTCGGAAGAATTCCGAAGCCACGACCAGCAGTAGTTCTGGGGGTCACAGCTATGCCGGGACTACAGCAGTAATTCCTGAGACAGACGCTGAGCTTGCGGAAGACGAAGTATGGGATGAGTATGACGACTTGATTGAGAATAACGGTGCCGTCAAACGCCCGAGCTCAGCAACATCATCCCATGCAGGGCCATTTGAGTACGAAAGCTACGAGAGTCGCCAGATGAGAAAGAGCAAGATGAAGGCTAAGGAGTCACCCACTTTGGCTCCTCCGCCTGAGTTCAATGAGCCAATTGCCGAGGAGTCTAGACACTCTCATTTGACTACATCTAGCAACCACAGCGCTGATATGAGCGCTCGAATGAAGGACGCCTTCAAGGTGGTTCCATCTCCGTCAACACCAATGTCATTTTCGGACTTCTTCGCTGAGTATGGCCATCGCAATAATTCAGTTCATGGCGATTCGGCTCAAAAACCACGCCGGGCCTCGCGAAGCAGGTCAAGGAAATCGTCTTCGTCCAGCAACAACTCTCGCTCTTTGTCCAAGCGGCCGATCTCAGAGCAAGACACATCCCCGATCTCTCAAGTTAACCTTCGTGTTGGGTCGATGACAGTCAGCAAGTGGCTTACATTTGGACATGTGCTTTTCAGTCCTGCCAGGGAAGAGATCATGCAGGTAGAGGGATCACCTAAACGCCATTCCGTCCTTGTCCTTGATGGTCTCGGCAATGGTATGCACCCTTCCCTTCTCATTTGTGAAATAAGCTAATGAAAACAGATGACTGGTCCTTCTATGCCGCAGAAACTTATCCCTCATCAACCTTTTATAACCTCTCTCCAACGCGTCCCCTCTCCGCCTCCCAACGCACTTCAACTGGTGCCTCCTTTCCACTCACGCCCCCCAACCACCGGCAAATCGAATACACCTCACCGCTTCATAAATTCCCGTTCCCATCATCTACCTTCACCGTAGTCGTCTTCCGTTTCCCATCCGGCATGTCTGAAGCCGCGTACCGCAACATCATTGCGGAATCGAAACGCGTCTTGAAGCCGGGTGGATATCTCGAGATGGCAATCTTGGACCTCGATATGATGAACATGGGAAACCGAGCGCGGAGAGCAGTCCGCGGCTTGAAGGTCAAGATCCAGGCTTTGGATCCGGGCATGAGTCTTGGGTCTGCTTCTGATACCGTACTCCGTATCGTCGGCAAGCGTGGATTTGGCGAGATCAAGTCCTGCAATGTGGGCGTTCCTGTTGCTTCCACCGTCCCTTCCAAGAAGACAAATGAGAAGAAGGACGAGAGGAGTCTGGCGGATATGATGAAAGACGATTCTGATGCCGGCGATGAAGGCATTACGAAAATGGTTGCGAAGGTGGGGAGGTGGTGGTACACGCGCTGCTACGAGATGGATGTTCTACCCGACGCCGATGTTTCGAGGAGTCTGTTCAACGACGGGCCCCTGTTGTCTGAATGCGAGACGTGGAACTCGAGTTTCAAGCTCGTCGTGGCCTATGCACAGAAGCCCGTTCTGGGGAGAAGGAGGACTAGCAGTGTCTAACCACCCCACGTCTCCTGATATGTTCAATGGTGTCTGCTTCCTACTTTTCTTTTTGCCTGGTCATCAGGCCCTTGTTTATTTTTCTTGAAGCATTTCAGCGTGCATGCATAGCGAGGAAAGAAAATAAACACCCCGCAAGATATCAAGGCGCGAGCCTACTTCTTCTTATCATTCTTACATTGCATCTCGGTCACAGGCTAGCATTTTTGGGATATGCGTATGCGCGATCGGGTTATTGCTTAGGGACTCGGGCTCGGGCTCGGACTGCTTGGTTTGGTTTTGGATTAATTGGTTTGATTGGGATGGATGTATGAAGGCATGACCTGACCGACTGATTGATTGATCATGATGATGAGATTATGATTTGCTGGCTATCGTTTGTGTTAGATGATGCTTTTAGTTAGTTAGAGATACCCTTCTTTTATGGAATTGATTAATGCGATGGATGGATGAATAATATGGATAATTAATTATATGTGGGAAATTTGTGCTTCGCTTTTTTGATGTGTGAGGTTCTTAATCGGTAGTATTGAGTTGGTGAATCTAATTCTGAATCCTTACTATTAGCTGTTAGTATATTGTGTTTGATAGTTGGTTTATATCTAGTTGACTTGAGTTTAGTTTAGCTTTCTTTTATTTTCACTTAGATAAGATACTAAACTAGTAGTAGGTAATCTATTAACGCCCCGAAGCTTATATAACGTCAAGGGGGGGGCATAGTTTTGTTAGTACTCCGTATCGCCGGAAAGTAATCCGAGCCTCGGTTTTTTATAGTAAGGATTTATAGTAATCTAGTAGATTTAAATACTATCCTAGCTACTAGAACTAGTTGATCAAGCGAGTAAGGCGTATACTATTTAAGTGTATTATTTATGCTTAAAAAGGGAATCGAATTTTCTTTTTTATATAGAGAAGTAGAGTATAAGTACTTGCTAGCTAATATATAAGCACGCCTCGTTCTTTTACTAGGAATCGGGGATGCCTTGAAAGATAATTGCAATTGCTGCTAGAGCTTTAGATTTTTAATGCAAGAATGAATCACTTAATGATTTGTCCTTTATATTACATGTCCCTATATTAATTACCTAGTAAGGCCGGCATTTCGCTTATTTCAGGGGTAGTTTACCCCGCATTTCTCGCTCAGACTACCAACTCCATCAAATCGTCCTCCCGAAATATTATCAAATACAAATACAAATGCAACTACACGTTCAAAGAATGCAAACCTAGGATCCAGCCTCTTTCCAGCTCATCAAGCATATTCCTACCATAATGGATTATCTCACACATCTTCCCATCGAGCTCACATCCGGCATCCTCACGCATCTAGCCCTTCCAGACCTATTAGTCCTGCTACGCGTCAACAAAACACTAAACCAACTAGGCGAGCAGATACTCTACCAAGACCTTGAACTCACATGGAGCTGCCAGGACCGGAATGCAGGAAGACTAGCGCCGCAATCGAGTTTCCATAAACTCCACACCGTCCTCATCAACATCCTGCGGCGCCCGCAACGGTCCGCGTACGTCCAACATCTGCACATCGATGTGGGCAACTTGGAAAACGTATGGGGCCCTTCTGGGGAAACGAGACTGAGCGAAGCCGAGCGTGAGCTTTTGAGGGGAGGGATTTCTCCAGCTAGCGTATCTTCGCCTGCGAGGGAGGCATGGTTCGAGGGCGTGCTGGCGGGCGTTCCTAATGCATATATCGGGCTTCTTCTTTCCCGGCTGCCGGGCATCAAATCGCTATTTATCGGGCATCCTGCTAGATATTCACACCACGGCGAGCGATGGACCGAGGACTTGGCTCCCAGGGTATTCTTCCCGTACATGGACGCCGATGCAACGGATCCGGAGTCAACTTGTCCTCCGGATCTGGAACGGTATCTTCCTCTCCTCGAGCAGTTCCGCTACATGCCGTTACCATCTTCCTCTTACACGCGCACGCTCCGCGCAGAAATCGAAGCGCAGCATTTCTTGCCATTTCTCAACGCGCCGCACATGAAATCTATGTCCCTCTACCCACTTAGGCGCTAAGCTAGAGCGATCCATAGCTTAGCAAATAAGGAGCTCGCTCTCTAAATAGAGGCACTATATAACTAACTAAAGGGAGGCAGAAGCAATAAAGGGCAGGTGCAATAAAATATAATATAATAGTTACTAAATGCTTAAGGGGTAACCTCTAAATATAAGGCAAGTATCATTAGTTCTTTATGCCGAGCTTGGGTTTTTAGACTGGTTTGTATTATACTATGCCGCCAAGTTCCTGCACTTAATCGTAGCAAAACCACGTTCTATAATTTGTAGTGAACCCTAAGCCTTTCAAAGTCTTGCCTAGATGTGTACCTGCATGGCAAAACTCAAGCAATCCTTGAGAGGCGCCTCTTTTTCTTCTCCGGACTTCCAGGCAAACTTCCAGCACTCGAATGCTGATAGCCCTCTTCTCCAGAACCCTCTTCCTCAGACTCATCAAGCTCCATACCTCCAGAATCTGTATCCTCGTGACCCTCTTCTTCCTCGGAATCACCAAGTTCTACACCTTCAGGACTCTTTATCTCACTACTCCCTTCGCTCTCCCCCACCGCATCAGATCCCCTATTATTAATATCCCAACCGCAACTTTCCATAGTCCGGTACCTTAGACGATCCCAATTACTCACACCGCCTTGTATGTTGGCAGGAGCAGGAGGCGCAGCATCGGCCCAGCCCTCCTCGCCTAGATTACATCTCACCTGGCAATACCGAACAAAGTAGCTTTTGAAAGCCTCTGCATTAGCATATTTCTGAACGACCGCCGTCCTCTCCTCCTCGCTATTTGCAAGAGACATGTTCATCTTTACAACGCCCTTGCAATATGAGGAAAGCGCCGCAATTTGCTGTTTTGTGATGTCGTTTCGATCTTCTCTGGCGAAGAGAACAGTCGGATCTTGTCCACTGTCCCATTTTTGAAATTGAACATTGCCCCACCAATAACTCTTTTTATCTGATGGGTCGGCATTGATCAAGATCTGTAAGGCTTCACAGTTGGAGAAGGGATTAAAACCGGGGATACTGCCCGCCTTTGAAATCCAAGCAGGATCAAATTCGCACTTTTTCGCAAGCAGAGTAAATCCCATGCTCCTTGAGATGGTGGAAATATCATCTTGTGCAAAGAAGATTGGGTGTTCCTTCCTGATTTCGACTTGGCGGTATTTGGCCTTGCCCAAGAATTTCCGGTCGCCTGTGCAGCTGATCTTGACTGCTTGAATCCAATCATTTTCATTACGGACAACGAAGGGGTTGATCGTCTCAGTTTCGAAGGTGTCCAGCTTCGTGGAGACATGGTCGAGTGCAGCTCGGAGATCACTGAGTGTAATATCCCGGTACTTCAATACCCCCTCGCTATTCCTCTCGATGAAGCCGATAATAACCATGGGACCACGCCAGTCAGATGGCATCTTGAAAAATGTATCTGATACATCGCGTGTAGCGTAGCCTTTTGTCAGGTACGCGATGCATTGGTTTGTCTGGTGTTTAATGTTGTCTATAACATAGATTTCGAGGTTGTGAGGGTTGTGACTTGGATAAGTGGGCCTACAGATTCGCCGAGTCAGTATAGCGTACTCCAAAATATTGAAGTCCAGGGCTGCATTCTGATTTCTCGTGATGCCCCAGATGATAAAACAGCATCATACTAAATGGTTCCAAATAAAGAAGCAAAGTGCTCGGAAGATTTACATACCATCCACTGCTGCCAGACATGTAAGGTAGTACGCCCCCTGCGCAACCCCAAACCCCTTCCATATCGTTGCCTTCATAATCCACGTCATAAAAACACTCTGCTTCAACCCAAACCAACTTTGGAAGGTCGGACTTTTCATGGAACAGCAAAGCTAGATAGTGCAAATCGCTAGGTCGTGGGTTTTC
Organism: Lachnellula willkommii; assembly: GCA_007825375.1. Taxonomy (NCBI): domain Eukaryota; kingdom Fungi; phylum Ascomycota; class Leotiomycetes; order Helotiales; family Lachnaceae; genus Lachnellula; species Lachnellula willkommii. The sequence goes on along the minus strand of QGML01000679.1, from coordinate 659 downwards.
TTCAACGAATGTCCCCATCTGAGAGCAAAGCAATTTGTGCAACGGGAAGTCTATCTTCTGGCAGTCCCGTGAGCAGTAAAATGCACTTCGGCAGCGAGTACACCTAGCATTTGCTGGTTCCTTGCAAATAGCGCAGATGGTGGGCGTCATTGTAAGAGGTTTTGGGCGTAGGTAGAGGGTCGGCGGGGTATTGGTCTTGGGCGCGGGATCGGTATTGTGTTTGTGAATTGTTGAAGAATGGTGTGGAGGTGGAAGACGAGAGATGTTTTTGGATGAGGTTTTTGGTGGCGGCAGAACCTGATGTTCAAGTGAATCTGGATCGTTTGATCAGCTTTGAAGATGAGGCATCTCTACAATTGAATCCTACATCGGACAGATCTTGGGAAACAGTATGGAAGGAGGGAAACAGAAAACAACGGGGAAGTGTTGCATGTGCTGCTTACCTTGCTATGCTTGAATTGTCAAATAAACCGAGAAAGACTTGAAGACAATGGAGTAGGTCGATGCAAGATCAGTGAGAAGCCGCAATCCAACCGTTCTGCTCGAGGGTTCGCAAGGAGGAGTTATGCAATGGAAAAGGGAAGACGATGTTGCAAACCGCCGCGGAAGGGATTCAATATACCGCTAGATCTAGCACACTACCACGTGACACTTTTCTT
>QGML01000678.1:0-14715 GCA_007825375.1 Lachnellula willkommii | reverse complement strand
GGTTTCGTGATTCCTGTAAGGGCTGTCGATTCTATTCGTAATTTTGGTTAGTGGGGAAAGCTTTGAACGAGGGGAGAGGACGAACCTCGAGCTGCGCGTTTTGCATCCTTTTTTGCGGTTTTGATGGCTGTTTTTTCAGCGCGCTTGACGGCTTTTCCTTTGCCTTTTCCCATTTTGAATTGATGTCGCGGGAGTTGGGGCAGAATTTTGTCTTCGGTTTCTAAAGAAAGTTGGTTGCGCAGACCAAAAAGCTAGAGTGGGTCTGAGAAATTTATTTGCAAAATGCGCTCATTAGCGCGAGGCTGGGGATTTAAGAAAAAAGAAGGCTGAGGTCAATGATGAAACATGCATTGACCTGTGAAAATTGAATTGAGAGTTGCTGGACTTCGTAAACGAATGACTTTACGGATGGATGTTTAATAAGTTAACCTTTGGCGTGTATTATAAATGGAAGTTGTGTTGGTTGGAGACCTGAAGGTGTCCGCACTTCTGCAGAAGAAATACACTTGCAAATATTCGCAATTTAACTTCCATGCATTTTCATAGATCGAGATTCAATTAAGGTAATATCTTTGGTGTCTATAGACAACTACCATTTAGTATTCCTGTGAAGTGTGCATTTTGACTCCATCGCTATGCAGCCATTTAAATCCTTCTGTCTCAAGTCGTCACCTAGCCTATAACCAAGCATCAAAAGTCTTCATTACGCTTCATATAACTTCGCCATCGCTTCCCAAGTATCAAAAACACTCCGCTTACTCGTAGTATTCGAAGTCGTCAACTGAATGTTGCCAACATCACACCAATTTTTTATAGGCTAAAATCATTAGCAGATGGTCTTCCATCGAACGGAAATAACTTACCAAGCAACTCAAGTACTTGCACCATCCACATGTCTTCTTGTATGTGTAGAAGTTTTTGAGCAAGAGGATGAAGACGATAAGTGCGAAAACCAACATCGCAACTCGAACAAGCCACCAAGCCCACCATGCCGGCTTTCGGCCTTTGAAAAATCCCATCGGTGCCTTTGCAAACCCCACAACTCCTGTATTGTCTCGATCACCATCTGCCTTCGACTGGTTCACAGGTGTATAAGGAGGGTCCTGGCCAATACGTTTCTGTAAAGAAGCAGGAGAACGTAGGAGGCAAATTCCGAGCACCAGGCCCATGAAGAATCCACCAATATGGGAGAAGTTGTCGAGGCCTGGCAATAGACCCAGCACAAATGATATAACAACATCAAGCAAGATGAACGCGAGATCCACCCATGGCGATGGTCGCTCACTCCAATGGTAAAGAAGATCCAGAAGCGTTATGGCCAGAATACCAAACAAAGCGCCCGAAGCACCAGTCGATGCAATTCCAGAAGCTGCAAAATTACCACCTAAGACGAACCCGAATATGCCACTTGCAATGTAGACCACGAAGAACCTAACTGATCCAATGAGGATTTCTATCTCTCGACCCAGCGTCATTTGCAACAACATGTTGAATCCGATATGGATGATTCCGGCATGCATGAACATGGGGGTTATGAAACGGAACCATTGATCAGGCTCTGGCTTTTGATTGAAAGATCCAGAGGAATAATTGGGTTCGGGTACGCCACTAAATCCACAAAGTTGACTCAGGGAACAGTCACCACTGTTCGTCGTCGAATTGGGGCAGGGCCATGTGAAGGCTTCGGAAGCGTCCTGCACTCCGTGCACATTGTGCATACAAGGCATATACCGAGCTCCCATATTGATTAAAACAAAAGGCGATGGTCCGATCATAGGATTGAAAGAGGGGTGGATTTCGATGGGTGATCCTGTGAGTTGAGCTGCAGGAGGTTATTACTACGAGCCTTTGATAGCCTTCTCGAGAAACATACCATTCTTCACAATCTCGACAATGAAAACAATGACTTGTACGAGTGTGAGTGTGTAGACCACGAACGGAATTCTTCCTTTCTTCTTTAGGAAGTTTAAACCACCCTTTCGATTCGCTCTTCCTTCCTCAACGGGGGGATATTGCTGGTTGTATTGGTTCGAATATTGATTATTCAAATGACGGGGCGCTCCCGGATCTCCTGCGTCGTAGACATGGTCTGTACTGGAATCTTGCGCCGGGGCAGCTGTGTGGTCTCGTAGTGGGATATCGTCTCTGAATGAATTCGTCGAATCCAGACGCCCTCCGCCTCCTTGTCCATAGTATTTTGAATCTGCTCCTAACGTACTCTGACTGTCGTTGCCATACCGTTGTGCTGTTCCACCCATGGGGTATACATGGTCGTCGAAGGGTGCCTCGAAGGGTGACACTGGTGATATCTCTGTTGGTCTCGCGGTTTGCGGTCGTGATGGAGGTTGTGATGTATATGCAGGTAGAGATGTCGAGGGTGGTGCTGGTGGGTAATTATAGCTTTGGTATTGAGGCTGAGGCGTATGCAAATCCTCGTGGTGTGAAGAAGGATTATAGTAGTCGTTGGCTGGCATGATGGTGATGGCGATGGTGATTTATTCCGACGCTCCTCCCTGAATAAATACCCAGGTACCTATTTCAAAGATATCCAGTTGGTGATTCACGGAGCCGAAACAGCAGAAAGTGAGTGAAAAACGTGTTGGGATTGCTTTCAATATGTAGTGTCGAGCTTCGGATCAATGAACGAATCTTCTCGAGGGGCTCGAATACGCTGGCAGCGTCGTAATAGCTTTGGGCTGTGGTGGAGTTTTGTCTGGGCACTGCCTGGTTGAGGCTGGCTCTGGCTTGAGAGGCTTCGTGATTTAGGTTTGGGTCTATTTTCAGGTACAGTACAGGTCAGGTTTCAGGGATAGCGCCGAGATTTACGTGTCGAGTCGTGACAAACAACGCAAAAGGAATCACAAAAATGAAAGCAACCAAGAAGAATATACAACTTCAATAATAACGAATCTACTCGAGGCTCTGTTATACCTACCGGAGTACCGGTACTTTAGGTCCGGTCCCTTGGACTTATTGTTTACAAGCTACCTTAGTTTTGATCCTTCAGGATGCACGGTCACGGTACTTGGGAGAGATATTAGGCTGTGCTCTGCCAAGCTCCGGGGCGCTGGTGGATTTTTAGTGGATCGATTCGCATGTTTTTTCACTCCCGCCCCCTGTCCGGTGGGTTCCATACGTCAGCCCCCAGCAATGTTAGCCAGGCGACACAAACCCCTTTATTTATTGTCTCCTATGAAACACGGGAGCCCTGTCCTGTGGTCACCAACCAATCACTATTCATGTATCATACAATGTATCATGCACCGTCTCCCACCGATTAAACCTAAAGTTACTTCGTATATGAAAATGGAAAACATAGCGCAGGAGCCATACCGAGACTCATCAGACTTCCGGGCCCTTGAGGAATATAGTTTGGTCGCTCGCCATCTGATTTTATAAGGGTAGTCAGTCAACTCTTAGCCACGTGAAACCCCCAATAGTCTCCTAACTCCCGCTCTACCATCCGACACGCCAGTAGACTCAACCTCTGATCCGCTATACGGCAAGCAGAGGTAAGACAGACAGGCTATAACAGGAAGGCCGACGATGGCATGAATGTGGCTTTGTCCAGCAAATGTTGAAAACAATATATCTGAGTTAGGTCGGTTAAAGACTCCAGACAGAGCTGAAGGGGGAAAATTGAAAGCATGGTGAGTGATGTCTGTCACATTTAGATGACTAATTCGATACTAGGAAACGTTCTTTATGCTCTAGTCAGCTAGTCCGTTATGCTGTGGAATGCTTTTGGGGTTGAAAGAGCCAAAGAATTGACGGTAGGAGAATGGCGCTCAAGTTACTAACCCCGACTCACCATCAAACATGCTCACCAATTGGTAGTTTCTCCCATGTGATGATGTTGGTGTTGTTTGGCATTACAATCTAGTCTTTGTTCCCAGTAAACAGCCAAAGAGACCTGATAATAGCTCGCGAAACAAGCAGAGGCAGATAAAAATTAATGCCTGCGAAGAGGAGACCGAAGAGCAAGAGCACATGTTCAAACCGGATTTCTCGCTGGTTTTTATAACATAAGCCGAGAAAGTGACTTCGTAGTGGCAATACAGGTAACACATTAACTGTAGTTGATATACTAAGGAAGAAAGGTTGTTTTTATCGACGAGTAGGCCACGAAGAAAGTTTGAACGAAATACTGATGTTGCTCCAGGCCTCACAGTGAGTCATTGAAGCGTAGTAGGTGTAGTGAGAATCTAACTCTTTATGAAAGCTTTTGAGGATATGTCGCACTTGAAAGAAGAGAAAGAAGAGAAAGTAAAGATATTGCAGAGGAAAATGGTATCGAGAGAAAAATAGGTAAGCTCATATAGAAACTTCTAACTCGCGCTTTATCTATTTCCTATAATTTTCACGAGAAGGAAGCAGAAATACACACTCACGCGGTCTGTTCCATCAGGCCAACTTTGACTGAACCTCGCGTATGATGGTTTGGTGAGAGCCATAGTTTTTGACTATGCAAATTATAAGCTTCAAGTTGATCGGTGACGGCGTTTCCTTTGATGCGGAAGATTCGGCGCGTACGAAATCGTGGTGTGAAGTGGAGCTCCCAGTTGGTCCTGTACCTTGTAAAATTGGCGGGCAGTGAAATTGCGGCGACGAGGTGACACGATGCAGTTTACAATGCATTCATTTGCTGTGAACTGAAAGACGAAGTTGCATGCTGGGAGATATTGAAAAATACATTTGCTTATATAAGCATACATGTGACCTCATCCCCTGTAATTGAAATCAACGCGCATCGCGTCTTCGCGTTATTAACGCGAGACCCTTCAAACCCGCTTCGCCAGACCTGCAAATGTATGGAACATTCAAAATTGTTTGAAAGTCTCCCAACTTTACAATTCAGGCTGCCTAACAACCATCATGGCGCCCTCCAAAGCCCCCCAGAAACGGATTCTAGGTGAAGCAACAAATGCACGACGCAACATCCCTGCGACGCCCGCATCCGCCAAAAAGAGGAAACTCGAACCTCTGTCTTCCCCAGCCGTCAGATTCAAGAGCTCTCAGAATGGGCCAAAGGGTAAACCGGGCTCTAGTCAGCCCAGTCACTTCGAATCTGAAGTGCTGGAGAAGATGACACAGGACATGGCTGGTTTGAAGAAAAACAATTCGGAAAAGGATCAGGAATGGGCACGACCTAGTCTGGCGGATTTCAACCCCCAGGTGGACAAGCTATGCTTCCAACAAATTGAAGCAGAGGAGGGCACACTTCATGGAAGAGCTGCTGTCAAGTTGTTCGGTGTTACAGAGGTAGGTTCTGCTTCCAGTGATGTTGCCACATGCTGACATGCTTTTGCAGACTGGCCATTCCGCAATGCTTCATGTCACAGACTTTCTTCACTACCTCTACATTCAGGCCCCAATATCATTCGGTCCTCATGACTGTGACGGGTTCAAGACCTACCTCGAGTCACAAGTGGCGCAACATCAGCCCGCAATTCACTCCGTCCAGATAGTTCTTCGAGAAAACCTCTACCATTTCAGCGGAAACCAACAAAACCCATATATAAAAATAACTGTAACGGACCCAAAGTTTATAAGTAAGGTCCGTGGAACAATTGAGGAGGGAAGAGCAAATTGGAAGGGGATGTGGCAGGCCGACCTAAAGGGCCGTGTTGAAACCTTCGACAGCATCCAATATGTTCTTCGGGTCATGATCGATTGCAAGGTAACACTCCTCGGCAACTTATATATGTTGCCTCGGCTAATTTCAGCAGATATTCGGAATGTCATGGGTTGAAGTTCCCCCAAAACAGTACAAAATGATTGATCCCCACCTTCGACACTCGAATTGCCAAATCGAAGCTGAGGTCTCATACCGCGATTTGATAGCACACAAGCCCGAGGGAGAATGGGCCAAGATGGCCCCTCTTCGAATTCTTTCCTTCGACATAGAGTGCGCTGGCCGTAAAGGAGTTTTCCCCGAACCTAACCAGGACCCAGTCATCCAGATCGCGAATATTGTGACGAGGTATGGAGAAAAGAAGCCCTTTGTACGCAATGTTTTCTGTCTGGACACAACAAGTACGATCGTCAACACGCAGGTTTTCGAGTTTGAGCGCGAAGAAAACATGCTCATGAAATGGAGGGATTTCATGGAAGAAGTAGACCCGGATATTATAATTGGTTACAACATCTGCAATTTCGATTTTCCGTATCTACTAGACAGGGCAAAACATCTCAAGCAAAAGCAGTTTGATATTTGGACTCGCCTGCCCAATGTTAGATCTGTAGCCAAAGAGACAAATCTCAACAGCAAGCAGATGGGTAATCGGGATACCAAGGCAACGAATACAAACGGCCGGTTGCAGTTGGATTTGTTGCAACTAGTCCAACGAGATCACCAGTTGCGAAGTTACACCCTCAATTCCGTTTGTGCACAATTTCTTGGTGAGCAGAAGGAAGATGTACATCACACTATGATCACCGAACTTTTCAATGGAACTCCAGAGTCTCGGCGAAGATTGGCAGTCTACTGTCTCAAAGACGCCTACCTGCCTCAACGATTGATGGACAAGCTATCTTGCCTCGAAAACTATACGGAAATGGCAAGAGTCACAGGTGTCCCGTTCAATTATCTTCTCGCGCGTGGTCAACAAGTCAAGTTTGTTAGTCAATTGTTCCGAAAAGCGCTTGAGCAGAAGTTGGTCATTCCAAATTTGAGAACAGACCCTTCCGACGAACAGTATGAAGGTGCTACGGTCATTGAACCAACGAGGGGATACTACGATGTGCCCATTGCTACACTCGATTTCGCTTCTCTGTACCCTAGTATCATCCAAGCTCACAACCTATGTTACACAACCCTTCTCAAGAAACAAACAGTCAACACTTTAAATTTGGTGAAGGATGAAGATTACATCGTCACGCCAAATGGAGACATGTTCTGTACTGTCAAGCAACGCAAAGGTCTCTTGTCGCAAATTCTTGATGAATTGCTCACTGCTAGAAAGCAGGCTAAGCGGGAACTTGCAAAGGAGACTGATCCATTCAAGAAAGCTGTGCTGAATGGTCGACAGCTCGCCTTGAAGGTCAGCGCCAACAGTGTCTACGGTCTAACTGGTGCAACCGTGGGAAAGCTTCCTTGCTTACCCATCGCCAGTAGTACCACAAGTTATGGTCGACAAATGATTGAGAAGACCAAGGAGGAAGTCCAAGCGAAATACACAATTGCCAATGGCTATTCCCATGATGCACAGGTCATCTATGGTGATACTGATTCTGTCATGGTGAAGTTTGGCGTCAAAGATCTGGCAGAAGCTATGAAATTGGGTGAAGAAGCGGCGGCATACGTATCCTCGAAATTCATCAAACCTATCAAGCTCGAATTCGAAAAGGTCTATTTCCCGTACCTTCTGATTAACAAGAAGCGATACGCTGGTCTATATTGGACAAATCCTGATAAGTACGACAAAATGGACACCAAAGGTATCGAAACAGTTCGAAGAGACAATTGTCGCTTGGTCCAGAACGTTATTGAGACTGTTTTGAGGATGATCTTGATGGATCGAGATGTGCAAGGTGCTCAAGAGTAAGCTTTACCTTATCTTTCTTCGAAACCCACTAACATTGCGCAGCTACGTTAAAGACACCATCTCAGACCTTCTTCAGAATAAGATCGATATGTCCAAACTCGTCATCACCAAGGCTCTCGCCAAGGCAGATTACACCGCGAAGCAAGCTCATGTTGAGCTTGCCGAACGGATGAGGAAGCGTGATGCCGGCTCGGCGCCAACTCTTGGTGATCGAGTAGCATACGTGATTATCAAAGGTTCTGCAGGCGCTAAGAACTTCGAGCGTTCTGAAGATCCCATCTTCGTCCTCGAAAACAATATACCAATAGACACGAAATACTACCTCGACAATCAACTCTCGAAACCCTTGGGTAGAATCTTCGAGCCCATTCTCGGTGAGACAAAAGCCAACTCGCTTTTAGCTGGCGACCATACGCGTTCCATCTCTGTCGCCGCCCCCAGTATCGGTGGCCTGATGAAGTTCGCGAAGAAGACCTTCACTTGCATGGGCTGCAAAAAGCCTCTTGTAGGCAAAGACGAGACTGGTGGAGCCGTATGCTCGAATTGTGCTCCTCGAATTGGAGAATTGTATACCAAAACCTTGAATAAAGTCTCGGACTTGGAGGTCAGATTCAGCAGACTGTGGACACAGTGTCAGAGGTGTCAGGGCAGTATGCATTGTGAAGTTATCTGCAGCAGTAAGGACTGTCCGATATTCTATATGCGGATGAAGGCAAAGAAAGATGTGGAAGATGCGGGAAAAGAGTTGGTGAGGTTTGATAGAGATGCTGCTGCTTGGTAATTATGAGTGTATGATTGGGACGGTGTTTTGGTGAAAGGCATGGGCTTGGAATGATTTTGCTGGACATGAAAGGGAATTGTCAGAAGATAATTGAACCGAATATATGCTGCCTCTGCTCATCTTTGCATTCAGTATTAAGTATCTGTGCCGAGTCGAACAAGTAGCAAAAGATAATAATTTTATAAGCTCTATCCATTCTCAAGCTCAACCCCAAACCCCGCACTTATCCCGCCCTGCCGCCTGGAGCGACCAGATGGAAACATTGGGCCCGATCCGATTAGCACGTTTTGCGCTTACTCCCCCCCCCCCCTTATTAAAGGTTAATAATCATTTACGCTACCATAAATATAAAGGGACTAAACTAGTAATATCACTACGTCTAGGGCCCTATAGGAACTTACGAGTACCCTCGCTATAAATAGCAGGTTAGATCTCCGCGGAGCTCCGTATAGGACCTGCAAGGAGTATCTAGCTATTTGGGTATATAGGATCCTACGTTTTGTGCATTTACGTGATTTAACCTTTATTAAGGGGGGGAGTATATAACTAAGTAGGTATTCCTAACTTAATAGAGGTTAACTTTATATGTAATAAACTCCCTTGAATCTGTCGATAAGCAGCTTCATCAATAGTTATAAGTAAAAGCGAAGGATGAGCTAGCTGACCTTAGGGGAGGTGATATTATGGCGGGACCGGCTTTGAATCTATCCCCACGTTCTTACTACTCGTATAAAAGGTTATCCGACTGAGTGTTAGAACGATTTCTCTTCTCTAGAGTCTAGACGAAGAGAAAGTGCTATATGCTTTAACCTCCTCACCCGGTTACTTTCTCTTCGCTTTGTTATCTTACTATAGGGGTGATAGGCATTTAAACATATAAAGAATTGTAAGCGTAGAACATGCTAATCGACCCCCCTCTCCCTTAATAAAGGTTAAAGCACGTAAAGGCGTAGTAGGATCCTACGAAGTACGGAGTATACAGTATTAAAACACAACCCCACATCCCAAGATATAAAGTCTCCACGTTCTCCGTATTTCAAGCCCATGATAGCGGAAGGAGATGGGGATTTAGGTACCGGAATCGTGTCTGGATGTTATTGCAGTTGTGCATTTTGGTGTCTGTGGGTTGGTAGAGATGAGTGCTTGGAGATTTAGTTTGTTATAGGTTAGGAAGGTGTAGATAGTTGGATCTATTTGGACGAACGTTATGGGTGCGGTTTTAGTCGTATGACGATATTTGTATAGGTGAGAAGCCAGGGTATTCAAGGTACTGATTGCGGCTTAAATTTGAAAGCGAGTAGTAAGATGATGATGGCAAAGGGGTCGCGACATGTAAGCGACATCAAGGGGGGAGACCATGTGACATACGAAACGCCGATTTATTAGATGGGAGACTGTGGTACCACATCAAGGCCGACTCTATGCAAGTCGTATATCGTCTCTTTATACCATCCAGAAGGAGCAAAAGAAGTCGATCTTGTCTTATTCTTCCTTCTGAGCTCTCTGACAAATATTCTTTCAATCATGTATTCACCATTTCAAACAGCGTATAAAGCAACTGAAATGCTTTCAGCGCACGACCCCGGGACACGCCTTTTAGAGAATTGAAGACCTTTACACCATTCATGTAGCTTGGTTAAAGTTAGACTGCCTGGTAGTATCTAGAACACCTGCATTATTCAAGTGACAGAGCGGTTACTTCACGTGAAGCAGGTCCGAACACAATCAATCGACGGTATAATCTTCCCTTGTCCAAAGCCCCCTACCTAAGACGGTATCTCCTCAACTGAGCGCTCCCTGCTCCCTCCCTCCCACTTCCTCCCCACCCATCACCCTTCCCCCTCCCAGAACATAGACCCCAGTAAGCCGACTAGTATTCTCCAGACATGGCCATGGGCATCAGAACTCTCCCGGCATCTTCAACGTCACCAGATGCTGCATAGTACAACAGGACAACAAACACGGCGACCTTTGGGAGGATGAAGAAAAACGCAAGCGTGAGGGCCGCGACGTTGAAGGCGATGGCTGCGATATCGAGGAGTGACAGCATGGTGTGCTGTGTATTGTTGGATTGGGTGTTTTGTGGGTGGGTGTGTGGGTGGGTGGCAAGTGAACCGGAACAGCTGATCTCGTGGGTGTATCTTTGGGGATCCGTTCAGCGGGACCGATTGAGGGAGGGGTTGGAGGTTGAGGTTGAGGTGGATGTTACCTATAAGTAAGTCTCATTAGCACTTCTGTTCATTGCAATGACTTGGGAATACGAAAGAGGCGTAATCAACGGAGTACTTACTGCTGCTTGATGTTGCTTTTGCAGTGCAGGAAACTTTATCTTTGGGGTTTCGTGTTTGTGTGCAAGTGTGCGACAGTGGAAGCTTGGAAGTCATTGTATAAGTACCTACTGACGATGGTTGAGCATAAGTTCCTCCTTTGGGAAGCTTTAACCGGCAGCGGCAGAGCCGAGTGTTTCGCCCTATCCACCCCATACAGTAACCTACCTACCTACAATATATTTAGAACAAGACTTGCGAGCATTACGTATACATATTCTGATACGGCATTCAAAGACACCGCTGGTAGTTTAATCAATATTTTCCATGGTCTTTTATAAAACTGAAATCTGGCAAGTGTTAGGGAGCTTAATTTCTTCTTTTGCACCTGCAAGCCAAATAGGACACCCAGTCTCAATGGGATTAGCTCTACTTAACGATCACCATTATGCTAAGGTATGTAGCCATCCTAGGTGCCCTGTTCCATGACGATTGCAGTTGGTGTAGTGGGAAGAGAGGTATAAGAAACAGGGCATGTGATGCAGGCATTACAGTATATGTACAAATATATACATACAAGCAAGGAAGTTAAAATCCCACCACATCAACTCTGTGAGATATCTAAATGTGTGATAGCCTAAAGGTTTCCAGTGTGTCATTTCAAAAGGAAGCCATAGTACGGCATATATAGTGGTTGTGGTTGTGGATGATGAAATGAGAATCTTACACAACTACAATCCCTTCCTTTAGCTTAAAGCTGATTGACGAAATCGACAAAGCCCGGCTAATCTTTATTGTATGCATAAGTGAATGCAACTTTCTCACACATTTAAAGATGACTCTGACGTGCTTTGAGCATTTTCTATTCACCATCCCAACACCCAATCTTCCTCACCTCTTCTTCTTTTCAACCTCAAGTGCAAAGACAAACAACCACAAGCTTGCTCCATTCTGATATATACGAAGCAACAAACAATGGCTACCTTCCAGGTAAACTGCTTCCCATACCACTCCATCAAGCCATCTAACACTCCACAGACCCAACCACTCGAAGAGATTGACCCCGCCGGCATCTCACCCTCAACATCGTCGAATACGACTACTCAGCCTACAACGCCAATGGCGAACACCCACCACTCCGCACCGCATCCTTCAAAGTCTCCCGGCAAACCCTGCTGCAGGTCGCCGGCAACGACTACTGGAAGCGTCTTCTCGCCGGCGGCTTCCAGGAAGCAGGCAGCAACGCCATCACGCTCAAAGACGACAGCGTCGCCAGCATGGAGCTCTGGCTGCGCGTCTTCCACGGCAACCTGGTCGAAGACTCGTATCTCATCCCCGTCGAGCAGATCTGGCACGCCATCGAGTTGAGCCGCAAGTACCTGTTTCATCTGGAGAAGCTGAATGCGTGGTTCAAGACGTACTGGTCGAAGATGGATAAGCAGGGTCTCGAGACGGATGAATTGAGGGCGCTGCTGTATCCGTGTCAGGCGCTGGAACATGCGAAGGCTTTTGCGTATGTTACGAAGCGACTTGCTAACGAGGTGGCGGCTCACATTGAGGAGTTCAACCCTACGCGGTTTCGTCATCTTCGTTGTGAAGGACGGGTTATCCGTAAGTCTTCTTGGTTTCTTCTCTCACTCCCGGGGAATTCCCAGCTTCAAGGACATCATAAATTGACCTGACTTGCGGATTACAGAACAACTGAATGCGGTACGGGGCAGCATGAGAGGCAAGATCATCGCCGGTCTCTTCGAACCACTCAACGATTTCTGCCGTCTCAAATGTGATGTTCACGAGAAGAGCATCGCAGCATATCTCGAAGGCGTCAAGAGAACCGAAATCTGGCCACTCCAACACCAGCATCACAAGTCAAACAAGGACGTGACCGACAGCGCCGGCTTTCTCAACTGGAAATGCACGACACCAAAAGGCGCATGCTATACCTGCCAGAAGCAGCTTAGCGGAGCAAATGTCAGGAAGACGAGGGAGGACCTGATGAATTACTGGGAGGGTTTGTGTCTTGACTGCATGGATATCTCTCAGCCTAAGACAGGAGACTCCGACACTGATTACTGGTTGCACAACGGTTTGGGGCAGTGGAGCTTGGGATGTGATTTGAGCCATGGGCGAAACACGTGGTATTTTTCCTTCATGGGCCGTCCAGAAGTCATGACAAAATTCCAGCAGGAGCAACTGGCAAGAAGGAAGGGTGGACGATACGATTCTGATTAAGACACTGAGTGGAGCTTTAAGGAGACGGCAGCTTCATGCGGTACACCTCAGCTTTCATGATAGCACCGTAGGACTTGGGAGGGATCGCGAATAGGCTGGAGTTACTCCTTGTAAAATAGGCACAACAAAACTCTCCTCTTATATGAGAACTGACCCTCGAGATTCTGGTAATCTCAAAATCTCAAACTTAGCTCACATCTGCCAATGAAGACTTCTTCTGTCAGAACAGCTCTCTGATGTCTGACAGTCTATAAACCAAGATGGTGCCAAAGCACATCCATAACAATACTTTCATGCGCTGATTCCTTTCCAATGTCCCACTTAATAAATTGCACCAAATACTAGCGGTCTCTGAGTAATAGATACGATTCAAAAGACAAAATATGCAATCATAATACGATATGCCAACATAAATCAAAGGTATCATGGCGTAACTCCGACAAATCCTAGCAAGGGTATCATAATCATACACCTGCAACTCAAAACCAATAAACACACCCCAACCTAGATCTACCTCGTAGCAGGCAGCTGCACCTCAACGGCAGGGACATGCTGCTCAAGATTATCCACGGGCGCTGCGTCGTGACTGACGACCCGATCCACTTGTCCCACAATCTTCTCCCGCTGTTGAACAGCACTCCATTCTCGATTTCCGTTCTGTGCTTCCTGCTCCGCTAAGTTAAGCCATTCATCCCACTGCGGCGTTGTCGGCGCTGCACCACTCTTCTTGACCCAGTCAATCCTCTTAGTCTCTCGGATAGAATACCACATTGTCCGAGTAAAGCTAGCTATACCCTCAAAAGTATCGGTTGAATTAAGGTGTGCATTCTTCGCATCGTTAGGCGTGATATCTTCGACCTTGTATGCAGACAGATCCCAAAATTTGTCTTTCTTCAGAAGAGAAACTACCCAAAAAGCACCGTTAAGCACTATATAGCTTACACCAATCGCAGCCTGCATAGTGAAGTTACAGTTACCCAGGAGGACCACAGAAACCATTAGTAGAAAGGTGCCCAAACCGACGAGGAAACGGTAAGCCTGAGTCGATACATAGTAATTGCACTCTTCGGTTCCCGTATAAAGCTCCCGGGCTACATTTTCATTGCACTTCACCAAAATGAAAGCTCCTTCCCTGGTTCGAATGATTACATCACCCGGGGGGACTATAGCGGGGAAGATCCGTGTTGTCAAGACAGGTGACCACCAAGACGCGTACCCAACAATGGAAGATGCTAGTGAGATGGTACCCAGTGCCAAAACAGCTGTGCCATCAGGTATCAGGAAGGCCCATGCGAGAAGTCCAACTGTTAATAAGCAAGATAGAACGGAGAGGACGCTGAGAGGAGAATATGTTTGTGTTGGTATATGAGGCGGAGGTGTAGTGTTGAAGTGATTCCCAAGCTTCTTGAAAGTAGATCGCCGCTTAGTGAGAGTGCCTTTCTCTAGACGTCAAAATCTCAGAGTAAGTATTGTTAGATACGGTGGGGTTTGGGAGTGGGTACAATATTCCACATGAGTTGAGTCAATACTTCAGGAGTAATTGATTTTTGAAACCCACTCCTGAGATGTTCGAAATAGAAATATTTCTCCAAGAAGGTCACTTACCCAAATCACCCCGGTCCACACTGGTGGAAACTGATTCTTTTTTTGAAGTATTTGTATTGGCGGTAGATGGGAGGGAATCCGCGGGTGCTTTCTCCTTATGAGTGATCCTGAAGACCACAAACGAGAATGCGCGTTGTTGATCGATAGGATGAATGATATTCGGGAAGTAGTTTAAAGTGGGAACCTGCAAGTTCACGGTATTAGTATTGCCTGATGGAGAAGGGGTTTGGAGTTCGGGAGTGATTCTTAAAGTTTCAGAAGACTCGAGATATCGGTTCTCTCA
>QGML01000677.1:0-14746 GCA_007825375.1 Lachnellula willkommii | reverse complement strand
ATAACAAAAACACCCTGTCTCCGTATATACGTATAATACGTACACTGTCTTCCCATCCATCGCAGGATTTCGCACGATGTGTTGAAGTCGCATTGCGTTGAGCGCTTTTTTCTTGTAGCGCAGTGTGTAAATTGTTCGATTGTGGGTGTTTGTTCATGATTTGATTAAACATCATCTTTTCCCCCGTTCCGTTCCTTTCATTCCTTCCCTTCCCTTCCCCATTCTCCCTTGTCCCAGACCCAAACCCAGACCCAGACCCCCGAAATTCAAATCGATCCCAAGAGCAGAGCGCGCGCATGATCACAGACCACAGCCATCACCATCGAATACAACATCCCCTCCCTTTCATCCACAATTAAACCCCACAAGCAGCATAAGCCGAGATCCAGTAGTAACAGCAGCGGCAAAACAATATTCAACCAAACCGCAACTGCAAGCGCAGACAACAGACACAGGAAAAAGAAAATCGTATCAGTCCATCATTCATAAGAAGGAGTGTGTCTTTTCCCGCACGTAGACAGAAAAAAGTAAGCCAAAGATTTAACACCACCCGAGCCGCTCCATACCATCCCAAAACCGATTACATCAAGGAAAAACGCACTTTAAAGCAAAAACATGAACGCCGTGGAACATATTGTACCAAAGCAGACCGACAGACGCTGAGGATGTAGATGTGTATGAGGAATTTTGATAAGTTGTACCGAGAGGTAGGGAAATGTATAGGCCGGGCCAAGGAGAAAATCTGTTGATACCCGTAGGGAGTATTTCGTTTATTGCCGATGCCGTATGTAAATGTTGTTCCGCTACCGCTTTCTCTTCTTACTCTTATCCAGGCTACCTTGCCCCCCTGCGAGGATGCTGGGGGCCATATCAATGTCGACACCATTTTCGTCCTTCTTGACGGGAACGCCCATATGGCGTCCATAGCGGCCTTTGCGACCATTGCCTTCATCCTCGCTGACACATTGGTCGGCGCTGAGGCCAGCATCTTTGCACCGCTGGCATGGGCGTTGGCGATCGCACCCCTTCTTGCTCTTTCGGCATCGTTGGCAACGGGGTTTGGAGGAGAGATCCTCCTCGTCCTCACCAAGCTGATGCTGGAAGTTCAAGTTGGAAGCATTGGATGTCTTCCGAGACTGGGAGGGGAGCGAGGTAGGAGAGATAGGCTTCGCGCTGCCAGGAGCGCTGACAGCCTTCTTGGATTTGACAATCTGGGCAGGGCGCTGTGTCTTTGGTTTGCTGGACTTGTTGACCTTGGCTCCAGATGCACTGGCGCGAGGCTTCCCCATGACTGGTGGCATGCTCTTTGACTTTGGAATCTTGGTATCTTCCATAACCACATCCTGATTGGCAGGCGTGAATTCGTAATCAGCCTCGTCTCCGCTTGGCTCTGTGCTATCTTGACTTGGCAAGATGTTGTCTAGACGAAGACGGGATTTCTTGACATGACCCGGAGGCAGAATTGGGCTTGTCTCGCGCTTCTGTCGGCGAGCAGGTGGGAGCTCGGCCTCACTCTCACTCTCATCATCACTTGTAGCACCAGTAGAAGAAGCAGCGTCGGCTCGTCCGCTAAACGTATCATCCAGCGTAGAAGCAGATGTGCGACCGTGAGAAATGTTTGACATTTCACCCAATCTCATCAATTGCAGAGCAACATCTTTATCCTCTTCTGACATGCAGCTGCCCACCGTCGGGTCAGGTGTAGGAAGTATTCCGGAGCTGTTGCCAGTTGGCGTCGTCCCGAGAGATTGTCGACCTGGATAGCCCACGGCCCCGCGAGTCCGACGACCTTGAGCAGCAGGTGTAGAGTATATGCCAGGTTGTCCGAACCCATTGCTATAGCTTTGAGGGGATTGCATAGATTGTGGATTTGAGAAGGGATGCTGCGCAGGATGTGTGAAAGGGAAGGAAGCCCTCTGGTGCTCCATTCGACGTGCTGGGGAAACGGAGGAGTTTGAGGTTGCAGCAGGCATTTGGGGTGGCGCAAATAATGGTAGTTCCTAAAGGTTACAAATGTTAGGAGATACTTCAGATGAATACGAGAAGTGAATCGTGTGTAAAGCTTACGGAACTCTCAAACTTGGCTCTCTTGCGACGCCCACCTTCCACAATATTGTCCAAACTAATCTCCGTATTGCCCAAGTGCTCACTCTTGGTTCTGCTGGATACGGAACCAGAAGCTCCATCTCCACTGCTGTACCCATTCATGCCATCGCTGTGGTTGTCTGCGAAGCTACCGTGGGCGCTTGACCCCCGGCTTTTGAAACCCGACCGCGAGACACTCTTCTTCATCGGAGGCAGATTCGTGTTTGCAGAGACACTCCGACGACCACGGCTGTTCGGAGATGTACTACGCTTGCGAGAAGTCCTCGACGTAGGTCTAGAAAGCGGTTGCCCGTAGCTGAGAGCCTGGGCGGGCTGTGGAGGCGGCATATGGTGGCCATCGCCGGGATAAAAGGCCTGCTGCAGAACAGGCGACTCCGAATGATAGGGTGATGGACCATAGGCACCTGGAGGTGGTGAAGGTTCATCAATGACTCTGACATACACAGTCATGTTGTTCCGAAGATTTTCGTAACGAGCGATCAGAGTGTTGCCCTGTTCATCCTCAAAACTGACCCCCTTGGCACCGCCAGGAGGAGCATAAAGACCATAGAAGTTCTTGACTGTAGTGACAATCGAATCGGTGGTATCATGAGGGAATATCTGCACCCGCATAGGGAGGCGCGCGCGATAATGAGGGGATTCGGGAAAGAGGAGTTCGAATGCGACACTCTTGGGCGTCGGACTCCCGAATGGGGACATATTCGTATTGTGTGGAGTTGTAGAGTTGGATTGACCGTTGGCATATGTCGCTGGGGGTGTAGCCATTCGCTGGGCTCCAGTGCGCGCATCCATGCCGGTCATTGTGTGCCGGGTTGGGTCCGAATGCGAGCGAGGAGCAGCAGCGCTGGGAAGTTGATTTTGTGCGTTTGACGATACGGGGCCGGAGAGAAGACTGGACAATTCCATGCCACTGCTGCAGCAGTACTTCTCTGTCGATGGATGGCACCTATTCCCAAGTGATGTGTGTTGTCGGCGAATACTGAGGTTGCGTGTTGGGCGGATGAGACGGTTGTCGCAAGGAGGCGGATGGATGGGAAAGACACCGAGGGTGCTGCTGTCTTGCGATCTGGAAGGTTCAGAGTGTTAGTATTGATCTCTGTGTGTTCGATAATGATATTAGAGAGCGAAATGATAAAGGGGATGGAGTATTGATGGAATTGCGAACTGCTCAACGGTGTGTGGGCGCTTCTTGGCCAACAGAGGTCAAGGGGAAGAGAAGGCAGCGCCAGGAGAGAGATAGGATAAAGACTGATGTTTTTGCTTGATCGCATAACATCAAATATGACTGGGAACTTACTGGGGATCAAAATGGATGCCGTTGTGAGGCCTATCGAGGCATTTGAAGTCGTCGTTCGTTGGAATTGGTGTGCCGAAAGTGCTGCGACGCAGAGAGGTTAGAAGATGGGGATTTCTTGGGAGATTCAAGCCGATGATGGCTTGAATGGATGTGCGAAAGGCTGATGGATGGATTCGAGACTTACCAAGTCTTGTATTTTGTCGTTGTGATGCCCTTTGGTGTGGTCTTGGAAGAGAGGAGTAAGGTTACGAGTCGGCAAGCTGTCTCTGAGGTGGGTTAGAACTAAATTGTCACAACTACTCACATTTCATAAAACGACATAACTGAATAACTACATATTTTAGCCAGTCTTCTTTCACTTGTCTAGGTACATAAAATCTACTACTACTAATATAACATTCCCCAGCAGAAGCTAGTCTTTACTTCTCTTTCTATTGTTCTCAAAGTCCTCGGATTCCACTCCGCATGCTTGCCTGTCATTGCCCGCTTTGACGGATGCGCAGTGCTACGATCCTCCTCTTTTCTTGATATCAAGAAGTTTCGCAGTTGCGACAAAGAGCACAGCCCAGAAGTACCTCCTCCGTGATACTTTTCTCTTATCCAAATTATACATTCCCAAGTCACCCCCCACGAATTGAGACATTTCTTGCGCAAATGCTCACTCGCTCGAGTCTCTTTCCCTTCCCGCTCAGCCCGTTCTCGGAGAGAGGGGGGGTATCTGCTCCTCCTCCTGCTCCTATCGACAAGCCCACGTAACTCGTACATGATGTAGCTTTGTCTGGAAACATCCACACACACAAACGGAGGCTTCAGATTATCATTAGCTGCATCTTTGTTTATGGGAGGCAGGTCGTGAGGGTCTCCGAGCGCATGCGACTAGAAGTCGTCAACTGGCTGGTCTCCGGTTTTGCTAGACGCAGTGGCCAAATGCTTGAGCAAGTCAGAGCCAGCCAGCCAATGATAATATGCGCCATCTGTCTGAGACAGGGATAATTGGACGATCACGAGTGTAACATGGACATGTACAGCTCCAAAACAATCAATCGGTTGACGGCCTGATGAATGTGGCTTTGGACTGAAGCGCGTGTATTCTATATTATTGTATCCTGTGGTCCATGGTTCTTCAAACAACCGCCAAGTCTATATTAACCTGGGTCAAGGAAAGGTGTCGGTGTAGCAATTGCAATATTGATTGCGCCCCTAGGATGGATGCTGGTATGCGCTGGCGGCCAGTTTCAAGTGCCTTTTTATGCTTAGACTTGGAGGGGTCTACGGCAAATCCAACCTTCTGACGATGGATGGCGCCGGGAATGGCCAAATCGAGGCCAGGATGCAGGTGCTTCTGCATTTGAATGACTGGTTCACCAGGTTGGATCTTCCCAGCGCAGGTCTAGTATGCAATGTTGTTTGTCGTGCAGCTGCCAAAGATGCTGTTAATTCGCCGCCGCCCGCACAATTGAGAGCGCAAAGAGTGGGCATTGATATGGCAGCACAAAGGAGGGTATTGTATTTTACATTTTCTCTGCATATCCCAAACGGAATCTGGCATTTTGAGAATCCTGAAAGATATACCTTGGTGGAAAGTCTCAACTCCTGTCGCAGGCAGAGTTGGTGTTGATGACGACGACCCAATGGCCTTTCAAAGATTTGTCAATTCCGAACAGCACCTGGCCGACAGACCGCAGGCCTCGAGCTCCTTTGCATCGAGACTTCATCCGATCGCATGCGACCCCGTAAACAAAGACAAGTTCACAGACACGGATCACGCCGTTCCTTCACAGGGCCGTGTTGATTACGTGCCGATTGATAGGAAGGCAAGACATATGCAAGTGTCTGCGCCATAAGCGCAAACGTCGGTTGTGAGATCCTAGAGGCGTGGCAAATCAGAAGGGCATGAGTAGACCTTCCAGGAACAAAGGTAAAAATCCTAACATTGGCAGCCAATCACGGAAAGAAACGCTGCTCCTAGGAGACACACTTTTGGAGGTGGTGGGGAGGCATTATTATTAACCATTGATTAAGCAAGTCAAGGCTCTAATGCGTGGCACTTTGCTTGGGGTTCGCTGAAGCTTCTAGACAAGGCCGTCTTCCGAGCGGCTAAGTTTCCAATCACTTGATCGGAGGAAAAGAGAAGGGAAAAGGTGAAAAGGAGTTGAATCTTATCATCGGAAAAATCGCATTCAACATATACATGATGATTGCCATTGAAATGAAGATGCGATGAGAGTTGTTGGTGATTGAAGTTTGATCAGATGACTTTGTGTTCTTAGCGCGATTTAGAGGGGCGAATCTCATGTTTTGACCGATTCTTGAACTTTCCACCATGGCAGCACCAGGAGTTGTCGCATCGCACTTGAAAATACATCAAGTATTAGATATAAGTTTACATCACCATAACGCAGTTTTTTTACGTTATAGAAACTTTTGAAACATGAGTTGTGAGTTTCAGATGTTATTTTGTTTTTTTTCTACGCGTCGAGAGGAACGCGTAGCTTATTAGTAAGCATGACGTAGGAAGCGCATTGAGTTTGACAAGTGACACTACGGGAGGTAATACAAATTTCCCTATATGCATTACGTTATGTTCCCATTGCATGGAATTAATTAACATCTCATCTCGTTATAGTAGAAACATTAATTCCCTAATGTTAGAAAATTGCATTGCTAGCAATTACAAACCGAATTAGTCAAACCCGGTAGGGGTCGACAAATATGGGCCTCGGGAAGATGCAAAAAGCGGCACTTATTATGTATCCACTTTTAACCGCCTGGCAGCTTGGAAACCGGTGCCGCTTTTTCTATCTACCAGCAGCATGAATTCATCGAAACCACTTTTGGCCAGCACACCAAATAATGAGAATTTTTTGCGCCTGGGGAAATATATGCATGAGTTTCCGAACCTCTAGTTATTTCCCAGAAGCTAGAGATGGTTTGCCCTGTCGCTTGGTGAAAGAATTTTTTCTTTCGTGCTACGCAGAATTCTTCCTCTTGACATGCCCTGATAAACAAACTAGAGTGACGAAAATGTAGAAATCTGTGAACCCAAAGTACAGTATCCCCAGATTGGATCCCTTTGATTATTTTATGAGTGTGAGACAGTAATTTCGGTATTTTCAAGATGTCTAATAACTGCGTATCTTGTAAATCTGTTTATACTACACTAATGAAATTGCTTTCACTTAGGAGTCAGGACGACGAAGCTCTTGGGCTACCTGTGAAGAATGGCAAAATAATTCTAGGGTGCAATTTATTCTCAAGATAACAGTAACACTTCAGCTTATAAAGATAATCTGCTATTATCAAATTCCGCTTTATATCACTAAATTGAATCAAATATCCGTGGATGTATTCCTTACTTTCAATCGTTGTGGAAGACAGTAGACTGGAGTCGGAAAGATATATTCAAGGCATACTTCTATTACCTACCAGCTGTGGAAATTAATTCAGAGACGGTATTTTACGCTATCCACTTTAATTGGAATCGCATATCCTATGGATTTCGTCCTTGACCATTTTACTCGATTTACTAAGGATGATGTAAACATTGAACGTATATACTAAGGAGAACTTAGGGAAATAGGATTATCTACCTCTCTGCTTTGCATTTTAGTTCCATCTGAATCCATAATCTACCTAAAGAGCAACTCCAGCCCACGAAAAAGGCTGGCTCTACATTCCAGAGGGTCAATAAATGGCATGATAGGAGATCAAGATTCAATTAACATGTTTGTTATTAAACGTTAAGTTTCTGGGTGGGGGTTTAGCTCCCTACTTGAGATGGCTTGTCCACAACTGAGAGTCATCCAATACCTGTTGCCGTTCTCCGTTCCGTCTGCAGGTGAAACAATGGGCGACCAACAAGACACTTGTTTTGCAGTGAAGTTCAAAGTTCCCGTTCACCAAGACGTGAATTAAGCGAAAGGTCGTTGCCATTGTCGTTGCTGTGACAGATGGCCCTATTCCAGCTTAGCGTTGACAGGGATTACCTCTGTTTACATTTCGTAGTATCAAGTCCGAGCTGACCCAAACATATCGCGATACTCCCTTCACATCTCAGTTCGCCCTCCTCCACCTCCTCCTTCCTCCATCCTCCTCCTCATCTCATCTCCTCATGGATTCGCATTGACTTCCATTTGCAACTCTACTCGAGCACAATTGCATCGCCAGAAGCACCCGCCAATCCTGTTATCTCGACACGCCCTCCTACGCCTACCTACTCGATCTCCTTTTATGAATTTTGGGACGCGATAATTTTGCACACCAAACTTCGAGCATTGCTTTGCATTCAACAAACAGTTAGGAAATAATTGCATAGCATAGTTGCAGTAGCTTTTGGCAACTCACTACCGTAAATCCCTTTGCATAGCTACTACCAACCATGGACGCACGAGTATGTTTTGTTATTCACGCCTTCCCTCACTCCCGGCTTGCATCTCCCCCATTCCTCGAGATTGCCTTGACAACTTCATTTCCTTCGCAGATTGATTTGCATTACACCACAAGCTGACATTTAATTGATTCATAGCCACAACGTCCCATGCGAGCTCTTCGTCCTCAAGGCGATGAGAATATTGCTCCTTCCGCCAAACAGACACTTCACCAGCGCCACAAGTCGACCGGTACACTCTCCAACATGCTCACGGTAGGAGGGCTCAAGGCTGCGGCCAAAAGAACTGCCTTTGGAGATGTGAGCAATACAGTCAAGAGCCTGGCTACGATTCATGATGATTCTGTCCTTCCGGGGAAATCAAGTCACTCGGACTTCGTCAAGCCTCTTGTGCAACAAGACAAGCCCGCAGCATTTCTTCGACCTGCCCAAAGACCTCTTAATGTAGCACCAATCAAAGGCTCATTGAACATCACCTCGTCGACTACGTCCGAACCAGTTTCAGTACCTGCTGCATCCAAGGCACCACTGGCAGAGCCGCGCCAACAAAATCCACAATTACCTCCCATGAAGCGCACGCAATCCAAGAAACTCACAGCGATCTACAAGGATTCTAGTGCAGACACTGAACAACAACCGAAACCCCCCGTCAACCTAAACACGAGGCCAGAGTTAGCCCCTATTGCTCCTGTCCACCAAGCACTTGAACCTCGCCATCATAAAAGTCAACCGCAGCTTAAAGCAGACCCGCAACCGGTCCTTCGCAAAACTCAGAGCAAGTACTTCGATGCCCAGCCACCACCAGAATCCGACAAGTGCAGTCCGACTGAGGCGATCTACGAGAATGCAAGAGAGGATCCAGTTATTACCACATCTGGCGATGCATACGAGTCGTATGACAGAATGGTAAATCAGGGGAAAGATGAAGGGCCAATTCACGCTGCGGAAGAGATACTGAACAGGCAGCATAGACAGATACCAGCGCCATCTGTATCCGAGCCAGAAGAATATTGGGAGGACGAAGAGGAAGAGATCTATGACGAGCAGGGATATACCACAGCACATTCCTATCGATCAAAAGGCGACAACACCACTGGAGGCGCAACTACGGTTCTCTTTCCCAAAGTCACCAACAAGGCAAAGAAGGAAATTGCTGCTGCTACGGAGGTCTTCTTGAGCACCCGCACACAGGAAGACATTGAAGAAGACGAATGGGATACTAGCATGGTGACTGAGTACGGGGATGAGATCTTTGCTTACATGCGAGAGCTTGAGGTAAGTCTCTATGCTTTCCTTGCGTCCTTTCGGGCCACCACAACGCGTCCTGCGGCCTAGTAGGTGGCCATATGGCCGCTTACATGGTCATTGTTTACCTCACCCCTGCCGTGTTTACCCTTCTCCACTCTGTTGCTAACCAATCTTAACTCATAGATCAAGATGCTCCCTAATGCGCACTACATGGACAACCAGGCCGAGATTCAGTGGTCGATGCGGTCTGTCCTTATGGATTGGCTGATCCAAGTTCACCATCGCTTCTCCCTGCTCCCTGAGACCCTCTTCCTTTGCGTCAACTATATCGATCGATTCCTCTCATGCAAAATCGTCTCTCTCGGCAAACTCCAATTGGTCGGTGCTACAGCTATCTTCGTTGCTGCCAAGTACGAGGAGATCAACTGCCCATCTGTCAACGAGATTGTGTACATGGTCGACGGCGGTTACACGGTAGATGAGATCCTCAAAGCGGAACGCTTTATGCTTAGTATGCTCTCGTTCGAACTTGGATGGCCTGGACCTATGAGCTTCCTGAGACGCATAAGCAAGGCGGATGAGTATGATTTGGAGACCAGAACCCTGGCAAAGTACTTCCTTGAAGTGACTGTGATGGATGAGCGATTCGTGGGAAGCCCTCCCAGCTATATTGCTGCCGGTGCTCATTGCTTTTCTCGTTGGATGCTAAAGAAGGGTGACTGGGTAAGTTATTTTGCTTTCAAACTGGTGGCCAACAGCTAATTCATAATGTAGACTCCTGCACATATCTACTACTCCGGGTACACTTGGGGTCAATTGAGACCCTTGGTATCAATGATGATGGAATGTTGTGAAAATCCTCTGAAGCACCATGCTGCCGTCTTTGAAAAATACTCGGATCGTCGGTACAAAAAAGCTTCAACATTCGTCAAGAATGAGATGGAGAAGGGCTTCGTTCTTCCATCCATCCAGATCTCCAACTTTCGACCATCGCTCCCATCCCTTGAGGATGTTGCCGCTCAGATGCCTTTTGAAACGCGAGATTCCTTCAAGCGCATGGTCCAAGTCAAGGGCTAGGCTGGCTCCAATACATCATACACAACTACATCGGATACTTCCATTCTCTGTATATTATTGGATCGGATTTGTCACTAATGGTCTCATTGACGGTCGATATGGTGCTTCCTATCGATGACATTTGGATCCTCACCACATTACCACCAAAATCAATAGATGGCGCTGCTTTCCCCGATTATTGGCGGCGTTGCATGGTTATGCTTTGTTCTTCGCTGCATCTTTTCTCCTTTCAAGCGACCCCTCAGTCTCGGCCCGACACCGACACACCGACTTCTGCTTTTCTAGCGTAACGATACCTCACGATACCACGAGACCACGAACATACTCGTACCTCAGCCGTCTATAATTGAGGTCGACTTGGCTTGAGGTGCATAATAATAAATGGGGGCTTTGTAATGCATTGTTTTTGCGTCTATTCACAGATGCTCAGTGGCTGTTATTTTTCTTTATGATATGGCGTCAGGGTGTATGGAAGGGTATCCATGAAAGTAGAATTAGAAGTAGACGCAAGGAAAGAATGATACTTCTATCAATTAATGAAATTGGAGCACGATGCTGAGGTGGCTGTCAATTGATCGATCGGACTATCCGCCCCCACTAACAGAAGATGTGGATACCAGCCACCATTCAGTTAAATGCCGCATGTGTTCTTTTCCACTCAGTTTCACCAATCGATATAAATGATCTCGGAAGATGATTCTCACCTAAAGTCAATAACTTCTCTCTTTGGATATAGTTATTCTCACGTGCCTTCTTTGACCTGGCCGGCCTGGTGGAACTTCGATGGGAAAGGAAAGAAGGGGAAGGTACCGCGCATCTATCTCGGCTCGGATCCGGATAATCTTGCTCCCGCCCGCCGCACCTCATTTTGAGCCAATCACAGCCCCCGAAAGATGGCACGCGGAAAGGTTCCACCTTCCTCTCGCGCGCAAACGAATACAAAAAATAGCAGTCCCCTGACTCCCCTCCCATCCCCCGAAGGCTGACGGAGCTAGAAAACAACAAGGACTAAGCTTCCCTGTCGCCGTCAATCCCCGTCTGCCACTCATTCTTTTGGGGACGTGTATTCGTTGTTTATTCTTTTCTATTTCATTGCATTTCTTTCTTTGCCGTGGAAACACATAGAACGAATCGAATCCCCCATTCTCCAGGAAGGAAGAAGGAAGAAGGAAGAAGGAAGAAGGAAGGAAGGATTGCATTCAGTTTTCACCATTGCACGACAAAGAACCGGAGGAAAGGAACTGAGTCAAACGCCAACGCGAGTTGCAATTGGGAAGTAGGGATAGTACATGATAGGATACGATACGACACGATGCCGGATCTTATCAAGGCGAAGGAGGTGGTGAAGGAGTCGCTGTTGGGGACAGAGGTCGTGGACGAGGTGCAGATGTCGGCGCAGAGCAAGGCGACGTTTGAGAAGAACGCGAGGAGGGATGAGGAGAGTGGGGAGCTGTTTATGGGTGAGGAGGAGTTTGTTAATGCTGTTGCGCCGGTGGGGGAAGATTACGTGAGTCTGCCTCTGCTTTTGCATCTGTTTCTTAATCTTACCCTTACTATTTTTTCTACTGTACAACTTGGCTCGAATAGAGGACAGCAATTGACTCATGAACCATCAGCACAAAATCAAGCGCGAACAATACGGCATCCTCTTCAGAGTCGCCGACAGGAAGAAGACGGGCAAGATCAGTCTCCCGGACTGGAGTACCTTTGAAAACCTCCTTGCGAAACCCGATGCAGAGTATGAGATTGCCTTCCGGCTTTTCGATGTTGATAATACTGGTTTCGTCAAGTACGAAGATTTGAAGAAGTTGTATGAGCTGAATAAGAGTCCGGATAGTATACCGTTTGACTGGAGTTGCGAGTGGGCGACGTTGTATAGTGGGGGAAAGAAGCGCAGACATGATCTTACCTACCCGCAGTTCTCGCAGATGCTGAGAGGGCTGCAGGGAGAGAGGATACGACAGGCTTTCCATTACTTTGACAAAGATGGCGATGGATTTATTGAACCAGAGGAGTTTCAGCGGATTATCCTTGAGACGGCCAAACACAAGCTTTCAGACCATCTGTTGGAGAACCTACATACCCTCTGCAACATATCGACAGGTACCAAAATCTCTTACGCCAATGTTCGCGCATTCCAGAATATGATTCGGGAAATGGACCTTGTAGAGTTGATTATCAGACAAGCTACAGCGCAAAGCGACGATGGCAAGATCACCAGAACAGAATTCCTCAACGAAGCAGCGCGCATAACCCGCTTCTCCCTCTTCACGCCCATGGAAGCAGATATCCTCTTCCACTTCGCCGGTCTCGACGAACCCTCAGGCCGCCTTGGCCTCGGCGATTTCTCTAAAGTCCTCGATGCCTCATGGCGCGACCCGCTATACAATGCTTTCGGAGCCGCCTCTGCTGGAGCGCAGAAAGCAAAGACAACCACCCAGAAAGCCCTGCGCTCAGTCCTCGAATCAGTACACCACTTTGCGCTTGGTTCTTTGGCTGGTGCGTTCGGTGCTTTTGTTGTGTATCCTATCGATCTGGTCAAAACAAGACTGCAGAACCAGCGCTCTGCACGCCCTGGATCAATGATGTACAAGAACTCACTCGACTGCGCCAAGAAAGTCATTCGTAATGAAGGTTTCACTGGTCTGTACTCGGGCGTCTTGCCGCAACTCATTGGTGTAGCGCCAGAGAAAGCTATTAAGTTGACTGTCAATGATCTGGTACGAGGGCACTTCTCGGATAAGAATGGAAAGATTTGGATCCCGCATGAGATATTAGCAGGTGGTACTGCTGGTGCATGTCAAGTTGTATGTTTCCCATAGTTTCGCTCTACGTAGCTCTTCAACCTCATTCTCATACTAACACTTTCCAAGGTCTTCACCAACCCCCTCGAAATTGTCAAAATCCGCCTACAAGTCCAAGGTGAAGTCGCCAAATCCGTCAGCGACGTCCCCCGCCGCTCCGCCATGTGGATAGTAAAAAACCTCGGTCTAGTAGGTCTCTACAAAGGCGCCTCGGCTTGTCTCCTCCGCGACGTCCCCTTCTCAGCCATCTACTTCCCAACCTACAACCATCTAAAGCGCGACTACTTTGGGGAATCACCAACCAAGAAACTCGGTGTCGTACAATTACTCACCGCTGGTGCTATTGCTGGAATGCCAGCTGCATACCTAACAACACCATGTGATGTCATCAAAACCCGTCTCCAAGTCGAAGCGCGCAAGGGCGAGTCTTCCTACACGAGTCTCCGCCATTGCGCGACCACTATCATGAAAGAAGAGGGCTTCAAAGCCTTCTTCAAAGGCGGACCAGCACGTATCCTACGCTCGAGTCCACAGTTCGGTTTCACGCTCGCGGCGTACGAGGTCCTGCAAGGCTTGTTACCGCTCCCGGGCGGCGAGACTGGCGAGGGTGCGAACGCGATGCCTCATAAGGGCGTGGGTAGTGTTGAGGCTGGTCTGCCGGGCCAGGAGGGCCCGTTGGGGTATTTGAGGAGTCGGAACGCGTTGAAGATCATCTTGGATTTGGATGGCGAGTTTGGGCGGAGGGGTATGCCTGGTGGTGGGGACGGGTGGAAGGGGTTACCGAGGGTGTTGGGTGGGAAGTCGTAGGTGCGAAGCTGAGACGGGTATGAGTACGAGTACGCGTCTAATTGTATTGTTGATTCGAGCAGAGACCGAGATGAGTACGTACTAGTATAGAACATGTCTGAGAACCCGAGAGAGAGAGAGAAAGGCTTGAGTAGAGGGGGGATAGAATAGAAAGGGTACATGCATATATCTAGACCCCTTTTTCTAGATCTCAATACAGCCAGCCAGTCAACCAGCCAGTGTTTAGCGTTTTTTATTTATCCGTCTTCTTCCTTTCTTCTTTCCTCTATTTTGTTCCTCTTCCACATACTCGTACAAAAGAAGTATTTCACTCTACTTTACTCCACTTCACTCTGTTACCTACCACTCGAATTCCCGTCATTCGCACCAATGTCCTCTGTGCGAGTGCGGCTTCCTTTGGGGAGAAATTTGCAAGGGCTTAGATGAAGATGAAGGGTATTTCCTATTATCCGAGTTTATCACGTCCTATTCGACGGATCATTCATGAACCACCGCCCCTCCTCACAATGCCTCCCGCTCCCAAAGCCAAGCATACCTATTATTCGCCCGCTGAGGCCCACCTCTTCCCCGTCTTCATCTTCATATCCCGTATCCAACTAGTTTTATAGTCTGCATCACTCTCACTCTCACTCTCACTTTCACTCTCATCTGCACTCTCAGAATATTCATCTTTAGATGCAAAGCCTTCGCCCTGGTCCTCCGGTATAAGTCTCATGACTCCGCCCCACCATCTCAGACGTAGAAAAAAACCTATCCGTGACGCCTGTCCCCGAGCTACCCCACGCTAGCGCAAGATGGTAGAGGCGCGGGTCGATCGTGTAGCCATGGTTCAGTTCTGAAAAGATGCGGAAAGCTTGGTATACGTCGCTGACACTGTCGCTGAGCCTGGGAGTATGCAGGGGGATAGGTGCAGGTAGAGAGGTGCTGGATGTGGCGGTGGGGATATCGTGGATATCATGCTCCTGCCCCTATGCTTCGCATGCGTACTCGAAATTCCACGTCTTGCCCCCGAGATAGATG
>QGML01000676.1:0-14748 GCA_007825375.1 Lachnellula willkommii | reverse complement strand
CCCCAATCCCAATCCAACTCACAGTCCCAAACCCAAGCATTCTCCCGAAGCACCAGCCCCCATACGCACCCCTATCCCAACCCACCAGGCCGCAAATACCAGAAACACACCCCCAGCTCTGCCTCTGGCTCTGGCTTATGCAAGGTGAATCCGAGCACCAAGGACAAAGAGAACGAACCGCTTCCTCTCCCCTGGCTGCACGCCCACGACAAAAGGCGCAGTCAGAGCCCGAGTCGCAGTCACGGGGCGCTGAAGCCGAGACGGAGACAGAGGACGAGGAGTAGGACACGGACTCGGACTCGGCAAGAGCAAGAGCAAGAGCGTGATGGTGAGGGGGATAAGGAGAATTTTAGGTTTGAGGATGATGATGATGATGATGACGCGGTTGTTAAAGGCGAAGGGGGGGGTGGAAAGGAGGTTGCAATTGGTGGTAATGATTAAATGAAATGGTAGGAAATGGATGCAAGGGTGGAGAGAGGACGGTTCGTTTTCGATCAGCTGGTCTGTCTGGATTGTTATAATGTGAGGTATTTATGATTATGGATTAGGCGTTGGGATGGTTGCATTGGGATGGGATGGATGGGATGGATGGATGGATGGTGAGGCGCTTACTTGCTTGCTTGTTTACTTGCTTGGGATGGCGTGGGATGTGCTAGGATGGGAAAGGTTGATATCAGGGACTGCTTGTTCCTTTTTATTACCTCGCCTCGCTGGGGTTTTCGGGAAAGAAAGGATGAAAGAAATATGATGGGAAAGGAAAGGTGAAATGGTTAGCATTGCTTTGCTGATTTGAAAATATGTATCATGATTCTTGGGGGGAGCAATAGCAGAATATGGACTCGACAGGACAATTTAAAAGCGCTTACTTGCTACCTATGCTTTTCAACTTGGTCTTCCAAAATATCCCGCTGGCAAGGTACACATGGCGTTATTATCACAAGAACCTTTTTTAACGTAAAATTCGTAAATTCACATAAAACACACACGATTGTTCTAAATGCATCTCAATTATCATGCAGCTACATACATGAAGATCGAAATCTCGACTAACAAACAAGGCAAAAATGAAGGAAGGAGAGGGAAAACGAGTCGAGTGCGTTCTTGTCTTGGGGATATGATGCTTGAGGAATCCATCAGCTTTTGAAATTCTCAAGTCCGAGTCGAAATCCGAGCATGTAAGTTTCTGTTTTTTTCAGTTCGTAAAGTCGTGATGTGATGCTGACAACCCTATACTTTTTTCTTGAGGAAGATGCGCGCCGAGTTGACGAGAAAATCTAGCAACTGCATTGGACGCATTTATAGCTTGTCATAGTACTGAAATGATATATTAGCATGTGGAGGGAATACAGGGACAAATAAACTTACGTTCTCAACCCCTGGAACTTCAACCTTGATACCCTTACGCTTACGCATCTCCTGCACAATTTGACCAACCTTCGAGGTACCATCAAGAGGAGATCCACCGGGAAGAATTTGATAATGGTCGAAAACGGATTGAGGGAAGGCCTGGCCGGATGTATTTGATCGGAGATCGGCATTGAAACCGAAAGACTCCAAGACGGGAAGGTAGGATTTAATGGTGAAGAGAGGAGTTCCTGGACGTTGCTCCTCGGAGAAAACGTGACCACGTCTTCGGGAAAGAACACCATATACACCACCCATAGCAGACTCTGGTACTTGAATCTCGCACAAGAACACGGGCTCGAGGAGACCTGGCTCAGCCATAAGGGCCGAGGCGTAAAGAACACGGCGGGCAGTTGGGATGAGTTGTCCACCACCACGATGAATGGCATCAGCGTGAAGAGTAACATCCATAATGTTAAATCGGCAAGATCTCATTGGCTCTTCAGCAACTGGTCCTTCTCTTGAAGCCCACTGGAAACCTGACACAACTGAATCCTTGATCTCGTTCAAGTATTGAACGGCCTTGGTCTGGTCAACCAACAAGTTGGCACCGTTGGTATCAGGACCGAAACACCAGATCTTACGGGCATCGGTCACATCCCAGCCGAAATCGTCAGCAAGGATACGGGCACGAGCCTTGAAATCGTCACGAGGAGAGATTCGGCCAGCTTCGATTTCCTTGGAGACTTCCTCGTCCAAAGGCTCAGCAATCATGTACAGACGGTTGTGCTTGTTGGGCGACTTGGAAAGAGCAGTCATGGAAGACTTGGCAGTGACGGTCTCACGGTATTGTACGACGGGGTCAGAGATACGGAGGGGAACACCAGCGTGGTCTTCCTCAAGATCCTTCAAGCAAATCTCCAAGTGCAACTCACCGGCACCAGCGACAACGTGCTCACCGGATTCGGAGATGAGGACAAGGACACAAGGATCGGATTTTGAGAGACGCTTAAGACCTTCGACAAGCTTGGGCAGATCCTGGGCGTTCTTGACCTCGACGGATCGTCGCACGACGGGGGAGACGGAGAACTTCATGACCTTCAAGTTGTGGGCAGTGTCCGAGGTGGTGAGAGTTCCAGACTTCAACAAGAACTGATCAATACCGACCAATCCGAGAATGTTACCAGCTGGGACATCATCAATAGGATCAACCTTTCCACCCATCATGAGAACGGTACGCTGGACAGCCTTGATGAAGAGATCCTCCTTCTTGCCAGGGGTGTAGTTGGGACCCTGAATGCGGACCTTGAGACCAGAGCGGACGGTACCAGCGAAGACACGACCGAAGGCGTAGAAACGACCCTTATCAGAGGTAGGCACCATCTTTGAAACGTACAACATGAGAGGAGCCTTGGGGTCACAGTCTCGGATACCAATGCAGGCCTCATCATCAGGAGGACCTTCATAGAGCGTCTCGGCACGGTACTTTTGGGCGGTAACTGGCGATGGCAAGTGCAAAATCATCATCTCCAAAAGAGCATCGGCAGCAGGAAGGAAAGTTCGCATGACAACCTTGAGGAGTGGCTTGCCCTCCTTTTCCTTGTCTTCTGCTGCAAGCTTGATGGAAAGCTTCTCAAGCAGAGTTTTTGTCTCGTCCTTTTTGAAGTTCATGATAGCCTCGAAGATCTTGAAAATTGGGTCGAGAATAAACTGGTTGAAGGCACGCTCCAATTGCTTGCCCTCGTGAGTGCCCTTGTTGGTCCACTTCTTGGTGTGAGGGTTGAAGTAGTTGTCACCCTGGAATTTGTTTATTAGAATTACATGCTCATCAAATGGCAAGATGTGCTTACCCAAAGACGCTCCATCATCTTATTTCTGTCAACACCAAACTTCTTGGCGTATCTCATGGCGAATTGTCTAATTGTGAAAGCCCAGCCGTGAAGACCGGAACCAAAGGCAACGGTTCCATTGTATGGGTAGACTTGGACATCACCAAGGGTCTTGTCGAAGTAGGTGGAGATGACGACGTTGACGGACTCGATAGTTCTCGAGAAGGTCTGGTACAGATCTTCTTTTGAGACTTGCAATTCAAGGAGAGCACGATCGACCTTGTTGATGACGACAACAGGCTTGATACGCTCACCAAGAGCTTGACGGAGCACAGTCTCGGTTTGCACACACACACCTTCAATGGTGTCGACAACGACAAGAGCACCATCAGTAACACGAAGAGCAGCCGTGACCTCGGAAGAGAAATCGACGTGACCGGGTGAATCGATCAAGTTGATCAAGAAATCGTTGCCGTCGGTCTTCTGGCCAACAATGTCCTTGATATCGTCCTCGCTGTCGAGGTGTCCATACAGGGAGATGGCAGTCGACTTGATGGTAATACCACGCTCCTGCTCGTCCTTGCGGGTATCGGTGGCCCGCGCATCACCGGCCTTTGCTGCGGAGATAATACCGGCTTTGGAGAGAAGGGAATCGGTGAGGGTGGACTTTCCGTGGTCGACGTGGGCAATGACGGACATGTTACGAACGTTCGTAGGCTTGTCCATCAAGGCGCGCACCTCTTGGATGGTGAAGCTGCATGGCACACAAATATTAGCCACTGCTGTTGACTGCTTAAGTCCGAAAGGTGAAGTTGTCGATCGTTCGAGTTCGAGGCCATTTCGAAGACGTTGAAGATGTCGCAGACACTCTTTCACCACTCCTTGAGATGCTAAGGACAGGATTGCACTCACTTGACCATATTTGCGGTGTTGCTTTCAAAAGCTGATTAATCGAGAATTTTTCAATGACGCCGGAGCGTGAGGCTATTGATACCCTTGAGTGGGATGTTAGACCACTTTTCGTAGGATTAATATCTATCTGGAACTGTCCTGGGCAAACCACGAACAGAGATAGACAGAGCAGCAACAGGGGCTGGGGATACGATTTGGATGGTGGAGAGGAGGAGGAGGTGAAGAGATGGGGAGAGGCCAAATAATGTAATGGAAGGAAAAATGCGGTGGATTTGGGATTGCCCCGCCCCGCTTAGAACTAGCGCCATCGATACGATAACCCAACCCCTCCTTAACCGAATTGCTTCACATTTGGGGCACGTGATGGCTAGGGTTGGTTAGCCCTAAGGTGAGGCAAATACCTGGGTAAGTCATACCGGCCTATTTGTGACTGCAAGTGGATTTGAAGTAGGGAGGAAGAGTGAGTCTGCGTTTACGTTTACAAATCGGTCCCCGAATGACTCTTCGGTTGGGGTTATTAATTAAGGTAGTCTTGTGGTGGTGGTTTGTGGTTATACGTTGGTTTGGAGGTCCCCACTAAAACCCCCCGATTTTAGTTAGGTAATCGCACTTTGAGTAATGGACCTCTCCAAAATCCATATCCGCTTCAACTATGTTTTTTCCTTCATTCAAATTGAAGAGAATGGTCTAGGCCGAATAGACTATCTACTGAAAATTCAAAAGTCATTCCATCGTCGCCAAAATATTCGCCACAGTCAGTCCATCAGGCAAGAATGTTTGGCCACACAGTATCCTTTATGCTGAAGTCAGCAGCACCATCATGAGTGATAAGGCGTCCGTTGCTAGTACGAATGCAAAGGCATTGTAAAACCATCCTCGTGGCTAGGTATACAGTGTGTCGTATCTTTGCTTCAGGGGACGAATTGTAGGGGATTGGAAGGTTGTCCAAGCAGGCGGACGAGCAGTCTGAGTTTGACAGGGATATTGAAATGGGTATTGTTTTTCTCCTCAAGATCTGCTAGACCGGATATATGCATTATTTTCGGACCCGGTAAATGGTTCGCCTTTTCAATTAGACGGATTCCACGAGGCCGTCAGGTCAAGTAGGACTTAGAAGGTAAAGCCAGGGTAGGACTTTTAGATGGAGATGTCTGTTTCGAAGTATTAGCGTTGGATTTCATAACATCAGAAGTATTCTCTTGTGTCCAGCACATCGCATCATCTGCCAATTTTGACTTTGTTTCCTTCTTGTTTATCCAACTCTCTCCAGACTAGTAAGGATAGTATATCCACCTATCCTCCTCTTGATCCTATACCTGTCTGAATATCCTTACATAGCCATACGTATAGTCATACCTTGGTTATAAGAATATATTGTCTCTGCAGAATACCTATTATGCGATCAAGTGTCTCTCTTAGACAACTCTAGCAATGGATCGAATGAGACAATGATAAATTTCCTATAACTTAGCACTATACAAACTGTTTTTGAAAACTTGAATACTACGACAGACTTACCAATTATACATTCCTTATCATCATAGTATTTATAATCCGGCGGCTGCAAATAGCTCAGGGAAAGAAGATTACATTTTTCTATTCTGGCAGGTTTGATATATATCTTCTACCTCACTTGCCATTTGTGCCTGCCAAATAAACTAACAGGTGGTTTCCAAAGCATGCGTCACGAGTATTATATGCCTGATTAATATTGGACAAAACTATTGCAGTTCTGAAAGTTTAAGTTCATTTCTAGTTCTTTGATGAACCATCGAAAATGTTAGGTAGTACGTAGCCATCCACTTCCACCTTTTTCTTTGAATAGCTCAAAGTGGGCACAGGCTGGGTACTGCTATGTTGCTACGGCGTACATAGGAGGTACCGTCCCGATGTGTATGGGCTCCGAGGTGTCCGGCTTCTTTACAAACTTCTGGGCGGCATCAGATCGGGTAAAATGGGTCGCACGAGCACCTGATCGCACTAGTGGACTGCCAATCACGTGGTATGTCTTCGATGCCAGCCAAGCGATTTCTACGCTATAAAAGCGCCGGATGTTATTGGTGGAAGCTCCACAAAACCTAGGACTCTATACTTCGGAGGATACTAATATCTATTTAGGGGGGGGGGTATAGTAAGTGGAGTACCGGTACCTAGTTAGATCTCCCCTGCGGTAACTATATGAGGTATCACCAGCGAGCAATCTCCTTAGCGTCGGAATAAACAAGAGTAGTTAGGAGCAGCCTATCATGGCGGATCGAGAAGTATATAATCCTGTACATCCTCGACTTTATATTCATTGGCAGTACTAAATCTCTTTGGCCAGATTTATTCGTATAGTACGAGATCAAACTTTCCCCACAGGCAAACGCCATGGGGTCTGAAGAAGGAGAGCCGAGAAGCAAGCTGAAGCAGCATTTCAGTCTCGTCAGCCTTTGTGCCATTGCGGTCACAACTGGAGAAAGCGTGAGTGACCATTGTTCCAATGTCGGCCCCTTTCGTTTATTCTATGCCTATGGATACTCGAGGGCAATGCTTTCCGGTCATGACGGACCGTATATAACAAATTCTCCAATCTTCAACACATTCATGATCAGATCGTTACTGACCTCATGATATATAGTGGGTAGTCTTGGGAAACAGTCTTGTTAGTGGCCCCTATTGAACCCACTGAAAGGCTAACTAAGTGGTAAATCAAGGCATTTGCTATCCTCAATGGCGGTAGCACAGGGGTAATATACGGCTTGTAAGGCATTGTCCTGACTACAGAGAGCACAGCTTACTTTGCTAGTATCGTCGACACATTTTGTTACTGCATCGTTGCTGCTTCCATTGCGGAACTAGCTTCTTCCATGCCTACTGCTGGAACAGGTCACACTCACTCCTGTCCGTCTTGGTCCGCAAGCTGACCCATTTCAAGTATACCACTGGGCATTAGTCACGGGGGGTCGTCATGGCCGTATTTGCAGTTGGTTCGCTGGCTTCTGGAACCTCTTCGCTTGGATAGTTGGAACTGCGTCTCTCGTTTCTGTGATGGCACTCCAGTTGATTGCCATCTATGCTGCTTTTCACCCAGGGGTTTCAATACAGAACTGGCATACTTTCCTTGCTTTTGTTGCTTGCTGCTGGTGCTGCTGCCTAATAGTCGCGTTTGGCAATAAGTTGTTGCCAATCATCGAGTCATTTGGGGCATTCTTCATCCTTTCCGGCTTTGCGATTTCCATTGTTGTCTGTGTTGTATACCCACATATTCGTCGCAAGCCGTATGCGTCGAACGCATTTGTTTGGAAAGAATGGAAGAATGACACGGGATGGTCGAGTGATGGCTTCGCCTTCTGCCTGGGCATGCTCAATGCAGCTTTTGCAGTCTGCGCTCCAGACATACCCGCCCACCTAGCTGAGGAAATACCAAGGTGGGTGTCCGAAAGATTTGCCGTAGTCCCGTTACAGTACTGAATTCTGGAAGGCCCAAGCACAACGTTCCAATCGCAATTGCGGCACAATACGCTGTCAGCTTCGTAACTGGTCTCTGCTACCTCGTATCAATTTTCTACGTTACTACGAATTTTGCCACTATCGCCGCTGCCAATTCCGCCTTCCCACTAGCTTTGATTTACTTGGAAGCTACCGGCTCTCACTCTGCTACCGCGGGCCTTCTGGTCCTTACTTTTATTCCAACGTTTATCGGAGCAATTGGGGCTTTCACCATCGCGAGTCGTACTATTGTAAGTCTTTGAAGAGAACAAGATGTGCTGTTCCAGTACAATACTCCGATCATGAATCGATCCTCCCTTGAGAAAACCCTTTGGAGGTT
This sequence comes from Lachnellula willkommii, assembly GCA_007825375.1. Classification (NCBI taxonomy): domain Eukaryota; kingdom Fungi; phylum Ascomycota; class Leotiomycetes; order Helotiales; family Lachnaceae; genus Lachnellula; species Lachnellula willkommii. Next base: position 6,852 of record QGML01000676.1, on the reverse strand, counting down.
CCTTGCTGACGGGCTCGCTAGTGGGCACTGTCCCGGGACGATGTGGTACCGGCATCCAAGTTTTTTGCAAAGATCGATGCCTCCCAAGCACCACGAAATGCCACTATCTTCGTGGGTCTCGCGACAACCGCTTTAGGCTGCATCTTTTTGAACTCTGCCCGTGCTTTCAACGCCATAGTCTCTTCCTTCGTCAGTATGTACTTCGCCAGCTCTTGGACTCCCCCGCAGCGAAAAATATCGCTACTGTCTAGGCTAAATACTGGAAATTCACAACTGACATTCCTGGAGTGTTAGCTTTATCCCCACCTTGATATCCTCATTTTATAGAAGGAGCCGAGAGCCACGGAAGCTGCTGCTCGGGTCCAGCTCTCGCCTCCTTGCATACTCCTGACTATTGCATTGCTAATCAGATCACAGCCTCACATCACTATCCTATCTCGCAGCTATCCTTCCCCATCTTCTTGGGGGACGCCGAAATATCACGCGAGGTCCATTCTGGATGCCGAAGTGGATTGTAAGTGCTTTGTTTGCCCTTGCATCCCCCATCTTTTCAAGAGCCAAGATTGTCTTCGACTCTTCGGATCAGAGATTTAGAAACAACCACTAGCCCTCCCTCGGCTCTCTAGGGCCTAGAGATTCCATTGCTAATCAATTTGCAGGGATTCGCGGTCAACACGTTCTCCTGCCTTTACCTGATTGTCTTCATTGTAATTTTCTGCTTCCCAGCTACCCTGCCGGTGTCCACTGAGAATATGAACTACGCAAGCGTCATTGTCTCTGGGTTCACCTTGATAGCAACAGTATGGTGGATGGTGAAAAGAGACACATGGATGCCCGAGCTACCGGAATTCTAGTTTCTTGTTGTATAGTCTTCTATGGGATTTTGCTCCGGAACACCTGCTTCAAATCAAACATTTTGCCTTCTCTACCCCAAAGCGCTTACTCAAGACAACCCACTGTGCCAAATTAAATGCGAAACGCAAGGATGCGGGGTTGGACAGGTAGAAGGCTTCGTGAAGAAGGTCTTTGACCTTAAGCCAATCGACGAACCCCAAAGCTTCAACATTCTCGTATGTGATGAGGCGCTTGAAGAGCCGGTGAAGCGGTCCATCCACCGGGTATATGTTTGGAGCCGTGAACGGGTGCTTTTTTCTCCTGTACATCGTTTTCGTTATGAAGGGCTTGCCTGCCTCTCTCAGGATCCACTTCTCAACCACGACGCCCGTCTTTGGATCACGCCGGATCTTTGCAGTAGGGGGAAGATTATTGACGTACTCGGTGAGGCGGTGGTCCAAGAACGGCGGACGCCCTTCGATTGAATGCGCCATTTCCATTCGGTCTCCCATGCAGGTCAGAATCAGATTCGGTAGTATGCTTTTCGTCCATACATACTGACTCGTATGCAAGGGATGCCCTATGAGTGAAACCCACCGAGTCAGCTCGCCTCTTTTGGTTCTGAAGGGAAGTCTGTCGCGGATATTTTGGGAGTTCATCGGGAACAATGCCTGGAGTGCATGTGTATATCAACTCTAGAAAAGGAGGCAAGGCTCCGAGAAAACGATACTACTCACAAACTTCATTGATTAGTTGCAGTGCCCTACCGTTGGGGTTGAAGGCCCGCATATCCTGCACATTCCCGCCGTATATCGCCGTCCAAGGTGCAAAGTGAGCCAGCGTAACAGTCCACAACTTGGCTGCGATGCTGGTCTCATTTAACATGCGGTGAGCAAGAGGGGACTGAGTCGCCGTAAAAGCTGGATCGATTCCCTTGTACCCTGGTTTGAGGTTCTCTTCGCTTTGCGTAGTCAAGGTGCGGCGTTCAGAGGGTGGTATTGTATTTTCTGGCCAGGCGGGATCGGGCTCGCGAAGGTAATCAGGGAGGAAGTGGGCGTAGCCGCCAAAATGTTCATCAGAACCTTCCCCTAACAGCTGGTCAGCTCATAAACAGGGGATTCCTTCTTCTGGCTTCATACCTGAGAGGATCACTTTAAAGCCGTGCTCCCTGGGAAGCTCGGAGAGGGCGAATTTGGCAACATAGTTCAAGTCCGGGTTATGATGCTCTGAATGCCACGTGGCGGCCTCGAAATGCTCCGTCAAATAGGCCTCATCCATCCGCTTTGAAATATACGGAAGACCAAGGAAGTCTGCGGTCTCTTGTGCTAATGCTGCAGAACCTTTAGCTCGTATTTCAACTCGTTTCCCGCTTGTAAGGTTGCTTACGCATTTCATCATACTCTGTCCCCTCTTCGAATCCCACCCCAAAACAAACAAGGGGCTTGCCTTGGCTCTGGGGAATTGCTTCCTTGTTACCATTCGCTTTCTGCTCTAGCAAATGCTTCGCGATCCCTGCTACAATTGCCGAATCAATCCCTCCACTCAAGTAGATACCTACTGGGACATCGGCTTGCAATCTAACATTTACCGCATCTACAAGATGGCTCCTCAGCCCTAGTATTTGATCGGCCTCGCTCCTGAGATCCAGGAGCCGCTACCAAATCATTGGAATGAGTTGTGAACACACATTTTTGAAGAAGTTTCTCACCTTGTCAGGATATTCCAAATCCCAGTACTCCCTCTGTGCAATGTGTCCGAACGATAAGCAAGTCATATAATGAGCAGCTCGAATCTAGGAAGCGTAAATAAACCACAACAACCCCAGAGCAAAAACACAATACCTTGCTAACCCCTCTAAACAGCGTCCTTTCATCATGCAGCCACCCATCCTCCACAATACTCCTCACATCCCAACAAGGCCTCAGCCCCAAAGGCAGGAACGCTTTCGCCTCCGAGGCAATAAGAAGCTGCGATTCGCAGATCGTCCAAAACAAAGGCTTGACGCCGTAGCGATCTCGAGCCGCAAGCAAGATCTGCCGCCCGGCGTCATACAAAACCAGCGCGAATTCCCCGCGCAGCTTGGAGAGAAAGTGCGTGCCGTATTTGAGGTACAGGGCAATAGCAAGCTCGCTATCACTGGTGCTCTGGAAGCAGTGATAGCCCTCGGTTTCGGCTCTGAGGTCTTTGTAGCCGTAGAACTCGCCGTTAACTACCGCGTGTATATTATGCTCCGAGTTGTGGAACGGCTGGTTTCCAGAAGTATCCAGATCGTTGATTGCCAGGCGCACATGTCCCAAAGCTATAGTATATGATTTTTATAAGTCGCCTGCTTGAGTTGCACTACGCAGAGCTGGGGAACGACGTACCGACACGATTGTTTTCACTGATCCACAGACCTCGAGCATCAGGTCCACGGTGCTTGATGCTGTCCAAAGAGCGACTTAGTTTTTCTTTCAGCTCGGCACGATAGCAGCTGTCTTTGCTACTTGTCGCTTTAGTATCTAATGTCACCACAACGCTGATTCCGCACATGGTAACAAGGTGAGTATCCTAGATTCTACTCGCTTTTGTTTTATTTTGAATCTGATAGTCCCACTATGAATCCACTGCTTAGCGTAGATATGTATAAATAATCCTGTACGCCTGACGGGATATTTACCTTAATATAGGTCCTGAAATCCAAGTGAAACTTCTAATAATAGTCTAATCTAAGGTCTCTGAATGGTTACAGCTCTACTTACTATGGATCACAAACAGCGGGATCGTGTCAGGGGTGAAATGGATGGCGTAAGGAAGTGAGCACATTGGAGAGATTACATTCCTATGTGCGAAAGGTAACGTTTAGAAGGAAGCACCTTGTAGGTTAATAGCGATAACGCCTCGGAGTAGCTCCGTCTAGCCTCCGATTTTATTAGATATAGGCGAATATTCTCTTCTCTTCTTTGTTCTCTAGAGATTAGCTTGTTTAATGCAATATCTATTCGAAATACTACGAGTTGGTTCCCTATCATCCGATCCTCGTAGACTGTCAGACTGTTAGACTTTATAATAGAAGCGAGTATATCCTCCGACTACTTGAGTCAGTATAGGCGCGTACTGGAGCTCGTTATGACATACTGTGCTATCTCGTTGGTGTTGCCCAATTTAGTAGAGCTTCGGTATTATCCTACTAGTTAGTGCTGTGCTTGCTCTGTATTTTGAGTCTAACTGTTCCACTATATCACTACCTCGCCGAGCTCGCGTAGATAGACGGCGAGGTACCTCCGTACTCGTATAGCCGTGAAGTACTCCGTACGGAGATTAATAGAGCTGTTTTGCCCCACTCAAGAACACGACGAATTAACCTTAATTTGGCTAGAAGTATATCCAATGCCACAACAAATTAAGCGAGGCTAAACCAATTCTATAAACCTTATGGAAAAGTCGTCGTATATACGACGACTTCGCATATGCTTTATAACTGCTTATTCCTAACCCAAAAAGGTAAAGGCCTTGCAGATCCTTATATAAAAATAGGGGTAAAAGTCAGGTAAGGTGTTTTGGACCCACTATACGAGCACTTTTTACTAAAATAGCTCGAAAGACAATGCTGAGAGAATATAAAACGCATAGCTAGATTAGGTATAATGCTAAGCTAATGCAAGTTAGAGGGTGTTAGGAAGTTGTGGGGCAAAATAGCTCTAATACAAAGCTAAAAGTGCCGCTTTCTTTTTTTTAGTAAGTCTAACTATTCTACTATATCTCCACTACCTCGCATATATCCCTTCGTCTCTATTTGTCCTAGCAGGGACCCCTAGGCGATCGCGTCAAGCTATATTCTAACCTTATTTTTAACTAAAACCGCGATTTCTTGCGATTTCCCTATATAAGCTCCTTAATTAAAGACTCTATAAGGTCTCTTAAATCTCGTATTATATTCTATTAATTTATAATCGATATGCTCGAGCAGAATCCAATTTCTAAAGCTTTTTAGGTATTATTAGAGTAAATTTATCTCGTATCGCATCTTGTATTATATCTCGCATTATATCTCGTATCGTATCTCGTATCGTATCTTATATTATATCTCGTATCGTATCTCGTATTATATCTCGTATTATATCTCGTATCGTATCTCGTATTATATCTCGTATTATATCTCGTATTATATCTCGTATTATATCTCGTATTATATCTCGTATTATAATAATATCAAGATTATAAGAGGAAGTAGGAAAGCAGAAGAGAGATATAAAAACCACTTTACGCGCCCCCTATCTAGGACATTGGTCAGACGAAGGGATACCTTAGTAGCATGACCCGGTTAGCAATAACCAGAAATGTCTAGTAAATCGACCGCAAATTATAATATAACTAGAAACTTTTTAGGCGGTTAAGTAATTATTAGTAGAGGGAATTATTATTTAAACTATTATATATTTAAACTAGAAATTATAATAATACTATTATAAATCTAAACTAGAAACCTTAGATTTTCTATCTTATCTATTTCTAAGTGATATCTAGTTAATAAATATTTGCTAGAAGTTTTTTAATAGGTAAACTTCTAGTTAATAGTATAATTATAGTTAAAATCAAAGTAATAGTAAGCTTAGCAGTTAGATGGCAGCTAGAAGGTTTATTACTAGTTAGTTAGCAGTTTAGGCTAATTTTCTAGTTAGTGCGCCAAACTACTTTATGCGGGGTTGCTATCACTTATATATATTATAGATTGCAGGATTAATTATAGTTATAATTATAGTTATAGTATAATTAATTAAAGGTGAATACGATGCTATTAATCTACTCTACTTTATAGCTCTAACTATTAAGGTAAGAGAAGTACTACTTTTATAATATTCCTCTAATAATAAAATCTAAGCATCTTAATTTACCTATAATTAATACCTTATCCCTTTACTAAAACTATAAAGCTCTTACTAAGTTAAATAGACTAAGATAAAATCTAATATAGCTAGAAACTCTAATTATATATTATAAATTTCTTAACTTATTTATAGATTAATCTAGAATAAAGTTAGAATAGATTACTTAAGATTTAAGAGTTATAAACCTTAGAATGCAAATATTTACTATCTCTAAGTCTATTATCTTATATAAGTTTATAATTTTCCTAATACTAACTATATAACTATCTAAATATATTAAAACCTAATATATAAAGGTAGAAATTAATTAAGAATTTAATCTAAGTATTATATTCTAAATAGGAAAGAATAGAAAAGAGAATTATAACCTTTAAGTAGTTATAAATATAACTAGAAATTATTTGCATTAAGTGAAATTCCTTACTAACTATATAGCTATAATATATATTGCTTAACTTCCCTGCTCTAGACATGCAAGTTTTTTCACCTAACTTTAGTGTAAAAACTTGCATTTCTAGAGATAGCTAAAAATTATAAAGGGACTCTTTTAGATTCTCGATTTTATATATAAATCTCTCTAATATGCAAGTTGTAATAATTCTTTTATAAGTCTCCTTAACTCCTAGGCTATAATAATAATACTAGATTAGCGCATTTATAATAATTAAATAGTAATAGAATATATTTTATATTTAGTATATTCTATTTAAGTTATAAAAATCTTAAAGGCTTTATAATGCCCTTCTTAGAGAGCAGGCTCTAGAATTATATATTTAGCTTATAGACTAGCAAGTATATAGTAAAAAAATATTATTATTCTTATTTAAAGCTAAATAAAGTTTCTCTGCCTAGTATATAAGATAAATATACTCCTTAAAGAGTAGATTAAAAGGGAAATAATAGAACTATTAAGAAAAATAAATTATAATAGTATAGGAAAAGGAAAAGGAAGAGGTAGAGGCAGAAATATAAATAAGAAAAAAAGAAATAAAGAGTAAAGAAGAGAAAGTAAAGGGAATAGGAAATAGAGTATAATAAAATAAGAGTATTTAGATAATAGAATTTACTTAAATGCTTTTTAGAGGAGTTATCTAGAAAAGATAGAAATAGTTCTTAATATAATAAGAAGGAGAATATACTTATAGATATA
>QGML01000675.1:0-14754 GCA_007825375.1 Lachnellula willkommii | reverse complement strand
CTACAGTACAGTACAGTACAGTACAGCAGACAGAAGACTTATTAGGTTCACTTCTTCATAATCTCCTGCCGGTAGGTGTCGACCACAGCCGGAATTTCCGAAGTTGCGGAAGGGAAAAGGCCCAGCAGGTGGGATCCAAACCGAGCCAAACCAAAAGAAAGCCAAGCCCTTCCCATCCCCGACCCGCCATCGTTCACAATAAGCACGGTGTACCAGTGATTTCAGCCAATGCGCCCCTGTCGACGGCACGGTTGGCGGCCTATGAAAAGGCCACATCCGCCACACAAACCTTGATCCTAACCCTTAACCATGCCATGCCATGCCATTAAATGTACGGAGGGTACGGAGCAAGCCTATCGAGGCGGCAAAGCTTTAGTAAGGTACTTCGTATTTAAGGTACAAGTAAGGGTAATTTACCATTACGAGCCAATAATAGGGTCTTGGGCCAGGGTATCTTACTTTGTATCTTGTTTGGTCTACCAAGAGCTGGATAATGAAAACTCTAAGTGTAAGAGATTACGAAGTAAAAGAAGCAAAGAGTAAAGAAGAGCTGCTGCCCTAGGAAAGTGGCTCTCCGTCCGAGAAATACTCTGCCAAATGAAATCACGTGTTTGCACCAAAACTCGCCAAAAATCCGCCTGTGCACGCCAATTCATTCGGCAGAGTTTTTCTCGGACGGAGAGAGTGGATACAGTAAGTCTGCATATCTCATGCCGTGCCGAGTGAAAAAAGCAAAAGCCATTCCATCCATCATCCATCCTACTCGAGTATCCGTCAGTATCTTAAGCCCTGCTTATCCTCATCCCGGCACATGTCACGGTGTCGCTGCAACCCTTTCTCAGTGCCCCTGCGCCCCCAAATCGCATGAAATTAAGCCCATTGCGTGACCGCTCTACTGTATCTAGAGGTTGAGCCATCCTCCAGAAATCGCAAAAGAAAGATCGATCTACTCTGCCACGTGCTTTCATATCTGTGCTGCAGGCATTTGATACTGTACTGTACGGATTACGGAGGCCATTTGAACCACCCCCCACGTCCCAACGGGTACGTAACGTACAGTACCGGTAATAATGTCATGGGCATGGTATGAAGTACTGTACTGTACTGTACTGTACTGTACTGCGTTTGAGTCCCCCACCCGCACTTCAGATGGGCGTTGGTTTCGGCTTGGACCCTGGCCCTGTTTGCCCAATAATAATGAGTGCCGGCGCACAGAAGCATTTACGGAGTACGGCGGCAACGTTTCTGTTTGTGTAACGGGAATCTTGTATCTTTTGACTTTGCTTTTCCTCGACTCCTTTAAATGCAGAAAGCCGCGTTTCCCTTTTCCCTTTTCTTATCATTTCGAGTACGGAGTATCTCCATTTCATAATCGAGGGTTAGGCGTGGACCCTGGAATCCCCAATACACTGTATCGCATTGCTGCAGAAGTTGTACTCGAGTACAGTACAGTACCTCCGTAGCATCCGTTGAGATCGTGCCCTACAACAGTGAAACATCTTATACTTTAGTACGAAGATACTCCGAGCTACTGTAGAATACCTATCCCTGAGGTCTGTTCAACGGCATTTCCCCAGTTTGGAGAATTAAAATTTACAGTAACGCAAACTCTCCCATTTGAGTGTTTCTTCAACCCATAGCGAATCACGGTGGCGCTATCTATCTAATCTTTTCCGACAACCGATTCTGTTTGCAATGACTGGAGACACACCTGGCTTTGTTGTATTCTGGCCCGGTTGTATTGTATTGTATGATGGCGTGTTCCTTCAGGTTTCTTCTATTTCTATTTGTACCCATACATACAACTCCAAGCTACTACACCGATATACGGTAGTAGATTTATGGGCACAGATGTAGACAAAGGTCTAGATTACGTTGATCTTCATGACAATCCGGAGAGTTTGGTGGAGGCTCATCTGCTTTGGGCCAACCAACGGGGATCTTCCGGGGGGACGGGGGAGCTGATAGAGGATCCGTCTATGATAATCCACTTGAAGACATGTGTAGGGCTCCATAGACAGGGAATCAGGGATCTGATTCTGCCACCAGCCCGTGCAGCATGCAGAGCTCCCTCGCAACTGCTCGTTCCCATCCCTCCCATCCATGCCATGTTCTTTTTCCCCTTGACGACCCTAGACCTTGAGGGATGCAATGCTTTTTCACCACCACACTGCTTGATAATCGAAACCGACAGTACCCTTACTGTGTAGTGTAGGTATTGGGTATGGGGGTACACTTTTCGTGGCTTGTCCTCTGCCTCTTGTCCTCCTGTCCTCCTGTCCTTCTGTCCTTCTTTGTCCTCCTCCGCTTCCCCCCTCCCTCTTCCACCCTCCTCCCCCCTCTTTGCGCAGTCCAATAATAATGGCAGAGGGTGTGAAAGAAAGGTGGAACATCAAAAACTTCGCGGCGTTGCATGCTACCGCTACGAAGTAAAATCCCTACCTACCTACCTAATTACTTCTACTAGCCAGTATAGCCCGCACTGCTAGTGGCTCCCTAGTAAGGTTACTGTAGTGCCCCTAAGTACCAGAGCTGAAGCAGCCTATCACAGCGGTCGCGAAGCTCAATCTCAACCCAACATACCCACCGACCCCCATCCACCCACAGTTCTGGAGAGAGAGAAACATCCCGACTCCTTGTGCCTGTGCACCGAGACCGACTTCATCACCCTCACTGTCCATACCTTACCTACCTACCTACCTACCTACCTACTCTCACTCTCACTCTCTTATTTTCTCATCCTCTCCTCCCGACACTCCTTGGAAAATACAGGATTATACCTAGGTACCTTACTATCAATACCTACCATACCTGCCCATACCTTCCCATCCCACCCCGTCCCCAATACCCCACCCCGAGACTCGACCTGCGCTGCAACTAAGAACTCCCACTGACGCAGGTCGCACGGCCATTTATTTACTGGTTCCTGACATTTCGACGAGATCGACAACTCACATCTCACGAATGACTGCGACTGATTACTGCAACGACTGCCACTGAATCCCTCCACACCACAGTCCGCACTGAATTCCATCCTCGAGTTGATCACAGCATCAGCGCCCTCCCTTATCGTCCGAATTCCTAATCCTCTCCTCTCCCGTCCAAACTGTTATCACAATCAACTGAAAGTCGCTTTTCCTCACGTCGCGCCGAAAGCCCTCAACCTCCAACACGTCCCTAGATTCGCTCATTGGCGCACATCATTGTTACACTTTCCTTCTCTTTGTTTCACAAAGGCATGAACGCGCCCCGCAAGCTCTCTGGAGTCACAACATCAACCTCGACTTCAAACTCCGTCTCAAAACTCCCACCGGCATCGGAGTCGGATTGCGCAGGCTCGTACATACCGCAGCATGCCATGAGCCCTCCTGCCTTCTCCCAAGCAGGCCCGGCCTTTCGTCCCTCCAATGGTTCGCAGCAGACATACCAGTCCCTCTCAATGACCACCATGAATGCCTTTACCAACGACACCCCTCAATCCTCCGGGAGCGCATTTACTACAACCCCCTCCTCCGTAATCATCCGTCGACTCCCTCTAAATACAACCGAGGACACGCTGAGGTTGATGGTTGTATGGTCCAAGGAGTTTGTTGACGCCGAGGTATTGTCGCCAGACAAATCCGAAGATGCTGGATTCCGCGCTGCCATTTTACGCTTCAAGTCGCATGCAGGTGCCCTCGAGGCGAGGAACATGCTGGATGGGAAGCCAAATGTCGCAAATGATGCGCAGATGATGGTCGAGATTTACTACGGAAACCCGAGCACTTCACGACGATACACAGCGGAGAACACATCCAACCCTGGTCCATCGAGTTCGACCTCGTCAACTGCTTCATCTGGTGGTCCCACACCTCGTCAATCATCGAGATACAATGGTACTTTTCAGTCACAGCAAAAAATCTCTCCAACGAACAACGGATCCTACGCAAGTAACGAGCTGCCGAATCCAGAAGTTAGTGCTCATTATCAGAGTCTGTTCTCTCCCCAGTCTCCAATTGGCAATCACCTGAACGAACGGACCAGGGTCACGGGAAAGTCACTGATAAATGATTCGGTCGATGATGACGAGACTGGTGAACTCCTCAAGGACCCGGTCGCCTATGCCGAGAATGGATCTTCAGTACAGGGACGCCGGCCGACAAATCCTCAAATCCCCCTCTCTCGGATGGCCGGATTGTCTCTGAATACGAGTAGCGCTGCAGGTACAGCATCACTTTCGTCTTTTCAGCAGCCCCTTTCGTCGGTAACGAATACCAATCCCATGTCTCCAACGGCTTTGATGAATGGAGGTCCTCCTGCCAACTATCAGCTCGGTAGCCAGCATTATCAGCGTCACAACTTCCCACCGGTCAATCCCGCCGATCAAAACCCTCCCTGTAACACGCTGTACGTGGGAAATCTTCCGATTGACACCTCCGAGGATGAGCTCAAGGCTATGTTTTCCAAGCAACGTGGTTACAAGCGCTTGTGCTTCAGAACCAAACAGAACGGCCCTATGTGTTTTGTCGAATTTGAAGACGTCTCCTTTGCCACAAAGGCTCTTCATGAGCTTTACGGTCATCCTCTCCACAACAGCATTAAGGGTGGAATTCGACTTAGCTTTTCAAAGAATCCTCTCGGTGTTCGATCAGGGCAAGGAATGTCATCGCCGGTTCCTTCAAGTGCCCAAGGCGTCATGCAGGGAATTAACGGGGCTATGCTTGGTGGGCAGGGCTCATCCTTCAGTACTGCGAATGGTCCACCTCCGGGTCTTTCTGCTCCTCCTGGTCTTGGAGCGGGGAACATGCGATATGGGGGTGCTGTGAATCCGATGGCTGCTGCAAATGGTCAATACGCAGCTGCTTCTTTTGCTGCAAGTGCCAATGGGTGGAATGGACCGGTTTTTGCCGGGGCAATGACTGCTGGTGGTCCACCGGCGATGATGAATGGCGCGCACAGTGGATTTCCTCCTGCATATATGATGGGGAGATAGATCGTATTTTGCATTGATACCGTGAATGGCGTTCTGGTCTCATCTGGGATTTCTGATACCACTTGCACTCTTTCAATCTTGCTGAGTGGTGTACATGGCATATTTATCTGATGTTTCTTCTTCTTCTGCATTAGGGTTTACGAAAGGAGTTGGCTTTGTTGTTGCATCGGGTTGCATTTCGCATTTTACATACTTGTAGCGTGGTGTTCATGAGATTCCCCATTTGCGTCGAAGAAATCGTGGGAGTTGAAAGCAAGATCTGGCAATGGTGAGGGCATGTTTAGGTGTTATGTGTGGTTTTTTGTGTGTCTTCAACATCTTCTGGCGTGTTATGCTGTCATTTCCCTCGGGCGTAACTATAAAGACTATCGAAAGCGCAAGCTGGCAGGCTTGCAACCCCTGACGATCGCGGTTGGTTGTATGATTGCAGCAAGCAACACTCTGGGTATGGAAGGAATACAAGGAAATGGCATGGCATGTTACTTGAAAAGAGGAGTGGAAAAGGCGTCCGAACGTTGGTTTCATTCCTGGCATCTATTAGGGCCGTCCCTTGAGATGGGATTTGGCACACATCATGAGGATTCGGCAGGTTGCTTTTGCTTGGCATACTCACAACATCGGGCGTTTATGGATTAGCTGCTATTAGACTACACGGAGCATTTCATTCCAATTTTGTACCCTTCATTCATCTATGATTTGTGAAGTGGACGTGGATAGATGATTAGTTATGTACGAGAATTGAATGCAAAAGAAAGTCAAAAGCGGCTGCAATTGTTATGGGATTTTGCAAACCTTACTTTTGGGCATACTTCAAGAAATCCGAACATACAGCTATTGCGTTTATATAATTGCAAGCATATCTCATGTACAATTATACCATGAGGAAGGAGGGAGGTTTTGCGGCTGGCTGGGCTGCAGCTGGTGTAGGCCACTAGACCGGAAAGGGATGGAGACATCACGGGTGCCGCTAACTCTAGCGAGAAAATAATAGCTTCGAAATAAATTTCTCGACCTTGAAACTTCTTCTACAAACAATCATCGGAGACGAGACCCCATCTTTCTCGACGCATCCCGAACACTGCTACCTCAGTCCTTCTCACTAACCTTACCTTATTGCTCTATTAATGCTGCGACTCTTCACAGCGCGGTCCATCGCGATGCAAAACCAAGTACGTACCAAGCTCAAATTTCCTCTACTCCACAACCTACAATGATGAACTTTCGTGTCGCCCCTAACTTACCAACGAGCTCCTCGAGGGTTCCAATGGTGATATACCTGTCTTTCCAAACGGACTATCTGATATTTTTCCTCCACACATATTCTATGCTTGCTCGAGATTCGTGCACCTGCTAACATCATTCAAGACAGACTGTGAGTACACCCCAGAGTCAATGACAGAGGAAGGGGAGATATTTCATATGATGAACAAAACATGTACTATCAAATACCGATCAACAATGACGAACAAACTGGTTCGATTACCTGAACGAGATATCTCCTTGCGCCTTCTTACAACATTGCGGACTTCATATATGCTTGGGATGGTGCTGATGGATCCTGTGCAGAATTTGCTATCTTTAGGAACCGATAAGGAGAGTTGGTGGAGTACCTGGTATGTGTATTCTTTATTTTGTGTTGGGGAGGAGAGCTTATGACGATTCTATACCATGCTAATGCTGAAGACCTTGCGTCTGATGCTGATACATTTCGAGACTTTTCATCTTTCAACTGAGGCTTGTTTTGTGGATACTTTGCTTGTTGGGTTATTTTATTTGAGACCTGGCTAACAGACTAGACGTCCAGAATGCTCGATTGAAGCCAGCGAGTCAGAAGGGCCGTACCACGATTTTGGATAGTGCTCGGGGAAAGGATAGAAGTATGCAGACAGATTAGTTACAATGGAGGCATTCTCAAGCCGCCGCACATACATACCTACATCCCAATTACAATGATGCCCAAACCGTCTCCGTGTCTACTGTGATGGATTGTTATTAAATATTTCGACCCTCTCAAGGTCAGCCAACATCATTTTCCTCTCCCTTGAACAACTTCTGCTATGAAACCACATTTTCAGCTTCCACGCAAATCTCGACCTAATAACATGCAGAACCTAAACTCGATGTGCTTGCTAGGGGCAGCATTTGCTATATCTTCCCACTTTACAGTCGCCATTGATAGTATTCGGGGTTTATCCAAACGCGGTCCCGTTAGGTGTTTTATGTTGAAGTAGGGGGGAGGGGAGACAAGTGCCCAGGATTTTCTACCTTAAGATTCTTTTGGAAAGCTGCCTCTGAAAATTATCTACCCATATGCCAGCCTAATTAGGATTCTAAGTGTTTCCTGTCTTGCGCTCGTTGCATTCTTTTATCCATCATCTTGTATTGTTTCGTGTTTCGTTCCCGACTGGTAGCTGGTGGTTCTGGTAAGAATTAACTGGTTATTGCAAGGTTATTACAGTATTGGTCACTATTCAGACGTCGCACACTTTACAAAGGGAACTCGATTTGCACAAGAATAGATTTCAATATCATTGCCACAAGGGCAAAGATCAGCAGTGGACAAGCCACATCTACAAACTTCTCAATGGACTGGCAGTAAATGCCGCTGCTCTCATCCCTTGACGAGAGCAACACGTATGCTGTCCCTTGACAAAGCATACTACGCGGCAGAGATCCCTTGATCAATCTGCGCGGATTCCAGGTCCAGTCCGTTCCATCTCCTCAGTTGTTTCGAGGATGGCGATGATCAAAGCATCGCGGACAGAAGCAGGAGTTGGAGTGCGCATGAGCTCCGGAAGAAACACTCTCATTCTCGAATTGGTATGTTTCTGCTTCTGCTTCTTCGTCCTCTTCGTCTCTGACGCAAGCTTGCCTATTGCCGTGAGGCGGAGGCGCAGGGTTTTGAGGTCGGTGCTGTGGTAGTCGATCCGAGGGCCAGTTGACAACGCTTCTGTCGCTGCGTACATCGTTTACACGGGGGAGTTGGGAATGGACGTTGGAATTTGCCATCCCTGCAGCCGCACGATGGTTTCGGTTTGCTCTACCACGACGAGGGTTTTGGTTTGTTCTTTCACTGGGACGGGAGGGCCAGTGAGTCTCGCTTGTATTATCGCGAGGAAGGTGTATTTCAGGCAAGAGCCAGTTCCCCTCGCTCACATTACCACCAGGATGGTAGGGCCAGTTGATCTTGCTCGCATTATCACGAGGAGGGTGTCTGTCGCTGGGACGGGAGGGCCAGTGAGTCTCGTTCGCATCAATACCAGGACCAGAAGGACGGACATTGAAGTCGGCGGAGTTGATCCAGCCCGTGATATTGCTATCTCTAGCATCTCTTTGGCGTTCCTCGATCATCTGCTGAGGGAGCTTCAGCTCTCTCCAGCTGAGATGTCTCCCCAATCCACTTGGTCCACAGCGTGCATCGGATATGACCTGTTGGAGGCGGGCCTCCAACTCGAATCGTGTGATTCCTGCGACCTCGTTGTACGGCTCGAAAGCTTCTCGGATATACCTGCGGATCTCGGGCTCGATCTCACGCGCCACCAGCCATCGTGGGCGTTGTTCAGCGTGTGAAATGCCACCTGCTGGAGTCGATGTCAAAGGTGCACGCGGTGTCACTATTTGGAGAACACTCTGTGCAAACATTCTCTGGACCCGATCCCGTACTGTCTCTTCAACGATACCGCCAGGAGCGCGGCTTCCGGCTTCGGGCATGGCTTGAGGTTCATGATCGGCTTCATCGTTATCGTCACTGTCATTGAGTCGATCTCTGTTGTCAAGGTCACCTGCCAACTTGTTGTTGGAGATGCCTCCAGATCTCGAGGCCGAGGGGGCTTGTTCGCTTTGGCGTATGCCGGGGGAGTCGATGCGTTCATGGCCGTGCATATCGTCTGGGTCTCTTTGACCAGACATTGTCGCGAGAGAGCGGAGTGCGGATGAGGTTGTGGTTGTGGTCGTGGTCGTGGCTGCGTTGAGGGTGTTGCTGCCGGTGGTTTGAGAGAAAGGTAAAGTTGTAAGTCTTATTTTGATATCCCAGAAGACAGTTTTATTCCTGTAGTGTGGATCCTTGACCTGTCTCAAAAACCCTAATTCCTTGACCGCTTTGATCTTCCGTGGTCATCGATGTTCCCTTGCCCCGATTTCTTCATATCTCCAACTTACACCGCTCTGCATTCGAAGAAAAGCTAGGTATCTGATATCACAATACCTATTTTACGGAACTGTCCCTCTAGTGCCATCTTCTCAAAGCTTTGTCTTGTGGACGTGGTAAGAGCTCCCTATAGTCTTTTCTGGTGATGGGTGAACTGAACTGGTCGTCAGGTTTATCCACTCTGTAATAGCATGGACGATTTATCTACTATACGTATACATTTCCCCCTTACATACGCCTAAGAAAGACGACAAGAAGTTGTTCTATTCAAATGTGAGCCATAACAGGCGTTGAAAATGCCTAATAGAGTCCCAGACGGCCTATCCAACAAGTTGTATGCAGATGGCCATGGACGAGCTTGCATCCCCTCCCAAGTACAACCCTGAACACTTAAAAGGTGTGTACCCTAGGCGTACTAGCTTCCAGAAGCCCCAAACAAAGCGCCCTGAGGCTGAATAGAACAGTGCACAGTGCACCTCAGACCAGCAACCTCGTCGATATTCGATTGCCATATATATCACTGGCGTCCGTCCCCGCGACCAAGTGCTTTCCAGAGGCAGGTTTTGCTTTCACTAGTGCGGCTTTTTGAGACGCCGCCGACAGAGGAGTATATGATTGATTGACGGTCAACCCAATCTGGCGCGGGTTGGGGCGGCGTTGTGTCTCTGTGTCGTTAGCAGTTGACCGCGTTTGGGCTCCGGTTCCTGTGGAATTACTAGGGCGCAGGGCAGGGCAAGGCAGGGCAGGTTGGTGACCCAAGCCGAGAATCTGCTGGGAAGTGTGACTATGCGTACCTGGCACTACGAGACTGTCGTGTGAGTAGAGGGGAAGGTAACGAAGAGGTACAGTACGGTGGAAACGAGATGCTTTTATATGAGGACTGTGGCACAGTGTAGGGGTTTGGTGGGTTAAGGATTAGGGCCTATGTTAAGCATGGCTGAGTGTCGATTTTTGATTGGACACTGGAGGATGCTGATGGCTCTTGGGATATTACTGCGGTACCAAGCTTCCAAAGAATCTGTATTTAACTCATATGGACTGTATGCATGCTTTGATCTACTTCGATGCATTGAAAAAAGGAATCAGATTCTTTCCCGTTCTTTCTCGTAGTTGCAGCTTGCCAGCCTGAGCAATTCCTGTTTATTCCTGATTGACAAGCATGGCTTTTTCTTTCCTGGCTCCACACCATGATCGGATGAACGAGCACTTGCTATCTCGGTTGCTGGATCCGTACTACATTTATTGCCTCTAACATGCACATCCGATTCCCTTTCCACTCTCCACCCGATCCCGCAAAAGACTCTTCCTCTTGACCCTGAATCGCGCAGACTGGAAATCTGGCTTCAGCTCGTCAACCGTGGCTCTTCCTCTCCAAGTCAAAGATAGATGATGATGCAGGTCGACGTCGCAGCACAGAGCCGATATCTGTGTGGCGAGAAGTCGGGTGCGTGCATCTCATCACCGGCGTTCAGGGAGTCCATATTCGGATTTTCGGTTCGAGACTTCGAGGGCAAGAACGACAAAAGGAAATTCGGAATTTGGTCCCCTTGGACACTTTCCGAGAAAAGGAAACACGTCCGAGAAAAGAAACGTGTTTCCTTTGAAACACCTTTAGAAGAGGTATCCCTTGATACCTCATTCTAGAACGAGAAGTTTCCCTTGAAACTTAACTCTTGGAATTCAGGGGGCTGCACAAACGGCATGTCATGTTCAAACCATCGAGTGATGCAAATGCATGTACTCGACCACGATCATCGGCTGGATCTTAGTAAACTGAGACGGAGCGTCTGCAGTTTGACCGGCGAGGACGTTGACTCTGCCCGGCTGTCGCTCATTTCGGTTGAAGTTGTGTTCGGTAGCCGCAAGCTGTCAAGAGCGAATGCTCTCCGTGCTCACGGGCAAGGAAGAGCTGTTGTCGATGGGGTTCGGAGTCTTACTCCGTTGTCAATCATGCTCAAGTTGGAGCACCGGAGAACCCCACGGCCTGAACGACGGGGTCTAGAGCCTGGTGGTTAGCGAGGCTCGACTCTCAGTGGGCGGTGTGGTGGAGGGCAATGGCGTTGCGCAATTTCGAGCACCTCTTCATTCACACAGTATACGAACTGCAGGTAGTGGGTGGGTGGTTGAAGATAACCACCCTTATTTGCTTGACCCCAGCTCCACAGGAAAGTGTGAGCTGCATCAAGTGCCGCAATCGCTGCGTCTGGGTTGTGGAAAATGTCTGGATGCTCTGGCCAAACCATAGCATCGTCATGTTGGAGAGCTCGGATGAAGAACCGCAGACCAAAGTGCTTCTCAATAGCCTTCACATTTTCGCCACCTCTTCCGATGAAGACGGGAAGGGCGTTCTTGCCGTGAACAGTGACTGCCCAAAACGGCATTCCGTTCGGTGCGAGAGGGTATGTGGGCTGGACTCTGTTGAGGTTTCTGTTACTGCGATCTATATCATGTTCGGGGTTGGTGGGACTCAATATGACATTGGCCGGAGGCAGCAACTCTTCAGGCTGATGCTGGACATCGAAGTTGTTCGCAGCTCGGGGAGGTTGATTAGTGACAAAGGCGCGGTCGCTGGAGGTACCGAGAGGCTCATTGCTGGACCTGTTGTCGTAGAGTATCATTTGTGAGCGGTTACCTGTTAGACTCTGAGCACAGAATGCTGCAGTAGTCATCATGCTAGAGTTCTGAGACTCGGCACCAGGATTCTCATAAACTGTAGACCATTGAGACGTTTGTGGAATCTCAATCAATCGGCCGGGAAAGGGCTCGTTGGGAAAGCAGTGCTCCCACATCTGCCTTTGAGCGTAAAATCCCTGCTCAGAAGGGTCATCATAGTATCGTCGGGCATCTTCGCGCCATATCTCGGTCCTGGTGGTCGTCATCGTGCGCAAGCCCCCCAGGAAGCTCGTCTCACCGTCGAACGTCCATCTCGGCGGTCGCTGACCACTCATGATAGCGATAGCGATAGCGATAGCGATGCCGCTATTGCCGCGTTATTTGTATTTGTATTTGTATTCGCGTTGTATTCGTGTAGTCGGAGGAAAGCTCGAAGCTCGAAGCCCGAAACCTCGCAACATCTTCATAACATCAACATCAACAACAATTCATCTATGCGCGAGCTAGCACTAAGCAAACGAACGAACGAACGAACGTTTCCAGAATCGGCAAAGAATTGAATTTGCGGCTTGGTGGTTGAGGCGGTATGGTATGGTATATCAGGGTGGGTGGTGTTGTCGTCGGCGGCGGTGGTGGAAAGAAGGGGCGGAAGCGAATTCTGCCACCCCTTGGTGGGAGAATCGCACCTTCAATGCTTATAGGTACCTTACCCGTGCTTTTAGGGTGTAGGTATAGGTAGGTATGTACCAAGAAGCCTGTTTTGAAATTGTACTTACTTGCTAGGAATATAAAATATATCAAGTCCCAAAAGCATCAAAAAGGGTTACTATCCAGCACCAGCGCTGAGAACAGCAGCGGAAGCGAGTGTGGGGAAGGAGAAAAGGGGTAGCGCAGCGTTAGCATATATAGGTAGAGCATCACCAACTTGAAAGTAAATATAATCACAAAGTCAAAGAAGCAAGAATAGAGCGATTAACAATATCTCAATGTATATCGCGCACCAAGTATATAGGCACCTCTATCTAACCCATCCAAGTCAAGTCAAGTTCACACGTAAGTGAATAGACCAAACACCTAGTCCAATCTGTAATCCGTCCCAATGCCAATGCCAATTCAACCCCATAACCCAAAAACCTAGATAAAATAACGCCAACATCATCCAATGCTATCCTGTAAACAAATTCCCCGTGCGAAAAACATGTGCACATGAGGAAGAGAGTGGAGCTGGGCGGGCTCTGGGTATCAAGCTGACCCAATGCAAATGCAACCAAAAACCGCAACGCTGACCCGGATCCTGAAGATTGTAATATCATGAACCCAACCTGTGACAAAAGAAAAAGCCCAAATCCCCGTCGCGATGCAGTATGAGAGGTCGAGATAAGAAATATCGTTATCAAATTCGTTCGTGTCGCTGAGGCCAGCCCACCGAGCCAATCTATCCTTCATACCCATTGCTCAACCCAAGCATTCTCAAGCCAGCCGACTTTCTGAAATGCCGACCAAAGTTTACTGGCCTTGTTGACGTCGATCTTGCAAGCCTGCTGAGCATCGGTCTTTCTAAACTCCTTGCCAATCCGGATGGTCTCAAGCTTCCTCAGGAAAATCCGACGCTTCGAGGTCAAGTACATTGCGCAGGTCAATCGAAGGGTGGAGGCGAGCTGGACTTCGTCGGGATGCAAAAGGCCGACGTGAGGATCGTGACTCAGATCCTTTGGTGGTCCCTTCCAGTCAATCTTGAGTGAATTATGCTTGGCCGGAAGACTAGACAGAGGTGGGCAGAGATCTTGGAGAGCGTTGAAATCTTCGTCGTCGCTCTTGGCCTTTCTAGGACCATCAGGAGTCATTCCACGCTCACGAACAGGCTTTGGCTTTTGTTGTCGAACAGGCTTTGCCACTCCACTATTTCGAGGACCTGAAGATTTTGGCTTGTACGGCTTTCCAGACGCAGGGGCGATTGGGGTGTATCTTCGTGAAACCAGCTTCCTAGCCGCGTCCTCTTGGCTCAGTAGCATGCGTTCTCTCTGTCGCCAGCGTTTTGGGTCCCTCTCGAAGAGCTTCATCGTCTGTGACTTGATCCCATACACGAGCTCATATTCCTCTTTGAGCGGAGCCGACCGTAGAGGGCCCCTCGCCAGTATATGCTCCTCCACCACTCGTTGTACATCGTCGTCGGGGAATAGAGGAGGTTGCGATGACGAAGCACTCTGCTGTGCATTTGGGAAGAGAATAGGGTCTCGTACAGTTATTGTACTCAGATCGTCAGGGAGATTCTTCGATGCAGGCGAAACAGGTGGCGAGAGTGGGTGTTGAAATTTGCCCTTTGGCATTGAATAAGCGTTCGTCTTGGCGTTCGACGGGGATTGCGAGAAGCTGTCCTGGGGAATTGGTTCAGGAGGAGACATCAAAGTGTGCTTGATGTCCATTGGGTTCTTGCGCTCCATGTTGCTGGTGCGATTGATGTTGGAGACGATGGGATTGATGAATGTTGATGAATATGTAGTAGACGAGGCTGGGGAATGAGGGAGGGGATGGGAATGAATATGGGAAGTCGATGGTGATGAGGAGTCACCGAAGGCAGTGGAAGGCTGCGATTTGTCATTCATAGTCGTTTGCGTTGCGCATTCACGCCGTTCTTAGATGCTGTGTGCCTAGTGTGGCAACTTTCGGAGTATAAAACGAGGCTTAAGTCCGCCTGCTAAATCTTCGTCAAGATTCCTCGTCCGCCGTTCGGAAATTATCGAATGATGGAGATGCGGCGATGGTGTTCGCAGAACAGTTGCGGGTTGGTCAGCTAGGGTGTCAGATTCGGTTCTTTGTTGTGTCCGGAAATCAGTCAATGCGAGTTTGCGATGGGAGTGCTTTGTGACGGGTTGCGGTAGGTATGTATGCAATATGCAATGTGTGAGGGGCAATGTTGAAAGGAATGCAATTGATTGAATGCTCGTTCCAGTTGAAGGGCGGGCGCAGGAAGGAAGAAGAGTAGGAAAGAAGAAGAAGAGTGTGAGAGTGGGAATGTTTGAAT
>QGML01000674.1:0-14763 GCA_007825375.1 Lachnellula willkommii | reverse complement strand
ATTAGCAGCCAACGCAACAACAGCCACCACCGCCCACCTCACGAGGCCCGCCTTAAAACTCGGACCTCCCAGCGCGCCTAAAAAACTCACCCAATAACCGACGCCCTTGATCTCATTCCCGTTCCTGTCAAAGTTGGGCTTCTTGCCGCTCATCTTGCGGAACTTCTCGAGCTTGCCCGCGTAAGGCGGGTAGCGGATGTCGAGCATCTTCTCTATCCAGCTGGGGGTTGTGGTGACGGAGCGGCGGTGCGTGAAGGTGTCAAAGGAGGATTTGCCTCGATAGGCACCCTGGCCTGAGTCTCCTACTCCGCCGAAGGCGAGGGTTGGGATTGAGCCGTGGTAGAAGGCATCGTTGATGGAAGCGCCACCGGATGTTACTTCGTTAAGGACTAGAGGATCATTGTTAGTTATGCGGTTTAGGAAGAGTCGTTATCCTTGAGCCGGATGCAAGGTTCAACGCCGCGTTCAAGAGAGAGGATTAAGAAACTTACTTTTTGCGGTCTCGGCTTTCGATCCGAAAGCATATAAACCCAATGGTGTTGAGTGGACGGAATTGGCAGTACGGATGGCCTCCTCAATACTATCCACAGCAAGCAGAGGAATCAAAGGGCCAAAAGATTCATCCACGATCATCGAATCGTTTTGATCCTGAACGAGAACCACCGTAATCTCAATGAAATTGTCAGACTCGTCCATCTCTCCACCAATCAAGATCTTTCCCTTTGAATCGTCAACCATCTTCTTGATTCGCTGGAAGTGTCTTTTATTGACGATCCGCGCATAATCTTCGCTGTTCCTCTGACCCTCTGGATAAAACTCCTTAACCGCGACTTTCAGCTGCTCGATAAATGCTGGCAGGATCTCCTTTTCAACCATGATATAATTCTGACTGATACAAACTTGACCTGCGTTGTGTAGCTTGCCCCACAGCATTCGGCGGGCTGCAAGACGAGCATCAGCATTATTGGTGACAAAAGCTGGATTTCGACCTCCAAGCTCTAGACAGACTGGAGTAAGAGTCTCGGCTGCCTTTTTGGCGATAATAGTTCCAACGTTAGCGTTGCCAGTGTAGAAGATCTTGTCCCACTTCTCGTTCAGCAAAGCAGTGGTTTCTGGGACAGCACCGTTGACGACTGCGTAAGCATTGGGGTCGAGGTGTTCCTCAATTATCTTCTTAAGAACCATTGCGGTGGCGGGTGAGACCTCTGAAGGCTTCAGAATAGCAGTACATCCTGCGGCAATAGCTCCAATCAAGGGACCAAGAGAAAGCTGGACTGGGAAATTGTATGCCCCAATGACCAGGACTGTGCCGAGGGGCTCTTTCCTGATCCTAGGACTGAATAGCTTGTTGGGCAGATCCATATCTGGAGGAGATTCATCCTTGGCCCACTTCTCCAAGTTCTTTGTCACGAATATAATGTCGTTCATACACCAGTCTATTTCCGAGATGCCTGTTTCAAATGCAGGCTTTCCCAGATCCTTCTTGCATGCCTCTGTAAGGGCTTCAATATTATCATGCAAGCCCCAGTAGAGCTTGCGTAATTGGTGAATTCGATAGGCAATGGGCTTCGATTTCTGTGCTCGAAAGGTGGTCTTGCAGAGGTTGACGATGCTTGGGATGGACTCGACGGCCGTGGCCTCGAAGGGTGCGATGACAGGTGCCATGTTACGGATTCTATCCAGGGGTAAGTCAGCAATGCTATGGATGGGCTCTTTGAAGCGTATGGTAGATTTTCTAGAGGCCATTGAAAGTGAAATTGAGGCAGCTTTAGATGACAACAGATTGAGGCTTGTTGACGGGTGAATGAGTACGATCTGAGCACTTGCTCTTGTTCGCATGGCATGAACTTAGTTCGTCACCGCCTTATCAATAACGCTCTATATGGGATCTCAAGATCTGGCACTTTGCACCTACTGCTGTTTGGTGGTACAACACAGCCTGCGATAGCTACAAGACAGCTGCACCGCGTATACATTGACAACGGCAGAAATCTGGATATATTGACAGTTCGAATGAATACTCACATGTTGTTTGCAGTGTTTGTTTCTCGATACAATCAAGATCGTAAGAAGCTCAAATGAGACCTTTCACAAGTTCAATGAGATTGATGTTAAGTTCAGAGGGGTTTCACGTCAAGCTCTCAAAGCTTGATAGGTGGTGGCTGAAGCTTCAGTTCACATGCGGGGAAGCTCTCAAGTACCAAACTGTCTCGGCGTTAGGTGCAAAGGATCGCATTTGATGCCCAAACAGGAGGAAAGGTTGGACCGACTCGGGTGAATGAGATAATTTCGGGGGAGGAGAAAGAGGAGTATGAGTATTCAACAAGTTCAAGAGTAAGCTTATAAGCATTGATAGTCGGAAGCCGAGGCATCACCTCCGCATCCAATGCGTCGGTGACATGTTCATGTTGTCCCGTCTATTCTGATCACGTGACCAATGTCATCGCAATCGCATTTGCTTTCAGTTGGTGGCCGCGCTTGCTTTGGATCATTAATCGCTTTGGTCGGCGAGGTTTCATATTCTAAATGAAATATAATGCTAGCATAGAGAATTAGAAAATCGTATGGCTTTAAACATAACTGTTGAAATCGAATTATCACTAGCAGTTTAGCGTATGAAATGAGTTGTTCAGGGGAGGGGAGGGGTCCTCGGAAGCTAAAGATATAAGCCAGATCCCTACGGACTGAGAAATACCCCAAAACTTTGCGTGCGTACCGCAAAATACCGCATTTTCATCCCGCCTCTTTTTTCTCGGATGACATTTCCCCTCCAACTCTTCGCTCAACACTAACTACTATCACTTATACTGCGGCTGCGCTCCACATCAATCCTCCAAGTACCGCCGTAATGACCACTGCAATGATTGCGACCCCACCTGCGCAGCGACAGCGAGAATCCTCCGTGGGTAACTTTGACGCACGCCATGAGTCTCCTACCATCATACAAATGAACGTCGACATGCTCCGCAGCAAACTCTCCCAGCCAGACGGTCGTCCTCCGAAGTAGATGACCCAAGACGAGCTTCATTACTGGGCCAAGGCCCCAGACCTGTGGCCGTGGCAGCACGTCAACGCGCTGACTCCAACTCCACCTGATACTCCGAGTAGCACTACTCGTATGGACACTTCGAATCCCGATTCCTGGGCCGAGAAAAATAGCCAGACTTATCCCTCCCAGCACAATATACATAAGCCTCCTTTACACCTCCCTCAATCGAAACATGAATTACGCAAGCCGAAGTCAACGAAACGAATAAAGGGAAGGATACGGAAACGGCAGACGGGCAATCGGAAGCACTCAATGATCACAAGGTCGCAATGTTCCGCACAATGCTGTCGAGGCGCGGGTTAAAAGCCGTCGTCCATATAGCAACCCGTACCATGTTTATATGCCCCACGCCCAACGCGACAATAAGGCAACTCTGGGAGTCTTCATCTCCCTCCTCGATTATGTAGGAAATGTGGTCAACGCTCCAGGGGTAGAATGTAATGAGCTGGTAGGAGGAGCTAAACGTTAATGCCCTACGCGCAATACGGAGTAGATGATTCAAAAGCGGCTGCTGAGCTACGCCTTCCGATCTTGTGGGTGGCGGTTGCTAGTGTTGCTGGAGGTTGGTTATTAAAACTACTCGTAACCATGTAGACATAGCTGCCATTAAGGTAGGGAGTATTAAGAATAATACCGTCCTTATCATCAGCAGACATGATTTATGTTAGCGCTAAGTGCATCGGATTTGGGACGGAACCGGCTCGTTGCGCAATGACGATGTTAAAGAAAGCTCCAGGAGGGGAGGTGGAATAGAGGGCTAGATTTTAATGTTCTCCGCGCAGTCGGTGATTCAAAAGCGAATGCCAACCTGAGTCGTCCGGGCTGCGGTCATTAACTTGCAAAAGGCAGTCATGTAGGATTGTTTCTGATACCAGCTGATTCTATAGCTGTACTTGAATTCTCTTGGCGCCATACTTGGTTTCCTTTTAGTGAGCTCATACTCGTAGTAACCTCTCCTTTCTTCTACCGGTGCTATAGATATGCTGCATATTGTACATTCCAAATTACTCGGTGTATTTACAATATCTTACAGTCATTACGTCGTATCTCCTTTCTACTACTACCTCCTGACAGCTACCTTCTTTCCCTTGCCTTTCCCACCGGCCGTAGATTTTCCACCTGCCAAAACCATTTCAGGTAGAGCTTCTTGAGGAATAGGTCGAGAGATGACCGTCTCAATTTTCTTGATCCCATCTACCAATTGACCTTCCAACTCTAATTTTTGATCCTTCTTCTCCATCTGTAACCTGTATTGGGCTAATTGGTCGCGTCGTTCGTCTGTCAAAACCCATTCCTTGGGGAACCGCGGCTTTGGCTTGAAGTGGTGATGTCGCGTATCCAAAGGCACATCCGCGAAGGTGTCCGTGGGGTCCTAAACTGATTAGACGGAAGATCTTTCAGAATAGCAGGATACTTACTCTTGCTTCTTTGAGAAGCGTATCAACCAAATCACCCAGGTATCGCTTGTTCTGCGCCTGTGTCTCGTACATCTCACAGTTCATCCGGACAATATCCTCCTCCGGATTGTACCTCGGGCCAGCAAGTTTCCTCAACTTGTCCCTTTGAATTGATGTGAGGTTTGGCATATCCGCTGGAGAGAACTCAACCACAACCTTCTTCTCTGCTGGATGGCTCTCGCCCATATATGTAGTATATCTGAAGCGCAATGACATGTCTGCTGTGGGCGGTTCGAACGGCTTTGCTAACTCTGCGTTTATCTGTTAGCAACCGTCTTCCAAATTATGCTAGATATGCCAAACAACGTACTTGTCAGGAGCGGCATCTCCCACGCCGCCAATCTGGCATAGTGTCTCCATTCCCTATGCTGCTCCAACTCCCCATGTGCCAGTGACGGAAGATCATCATGGTTATCTTCATCAAAGTCACCATCTTCAAAAGGCTCGGGGTCTCCATAATTCAAGAACGTCTCCTTAAGCTTCTTCTTCCTCCTCGACAGGTCAGGCCCCGCTGGACCAAACTCAATCTCCGCATTCAGGAGATCCTGCAGCTCTTTCTTGTCTGCTGCTAACTCCTCATCCAAGTTGTAGCCAACAGCTTTCTCGACCTTTCCTAGCACTTCTTTCTGCTCGGGACTGCGTTCCTTTTCAAGTCGTAAGGGTGTTGTTGCAAAAGCTCTCCGGCGAGCAATTGACTGAGCTGCACATCGACGTGATAATGGCGCACAGGCACAGCTTCGCGCTGTGAAGCGGAAGCCTTGCAGAGCTGATGCCATGACTGGTGGTTTGATTAAGTCGTTGTTTTGGTCTGGAACAAAATTATAGAAATCGAGGTCGGAATTTGCTAACCTTAATCGAGACTAAGTCGGATATTTGGCATCACAAAGTTGATATTGGAACACCTTGGGAACTAGCACCTCTCAGTTATCCTATCATCACGGTTGAGATATCTTCAAATAACACAGAGAGCACAATAGCATAAGATAATTTTTATTTCAGTGCCGTCTATCTTATCCCCGCTGAGAATCCAAAACATCTCACTCCACTGCTGCTCAAACTACGAGAAGCTCAAAAAAGTATCTCTTGAGCTTGAAGCGGACCATCACAGCTGTGGCTGAATATTGAACCACCAGCAGCATCTGCTTCAATTACCATCCTACCCTTTGAGTTCCTCTCACAGGAACAACCATGCATCGCGAGATTTTCGTCACAACAGGAGCAACAGCTGATTTCCAGGACCTACTGGCCAATGCCGTCTCGGATGAAACACTCCAAGCCCTATCTGATCTCTCCTTCACTCACCTGACAATCCAAGGAGGGAAACTGGGCGACTACTTCCAAGGGATTAGGCCAGAAAATACGAGGGGGGTTAGTATCAGATTCTTTGATTTCAACAAGAATGGACTGCAGCAAGAGATGAAAGCTTGTCAGGCGAGGGAAGGTGTTTCCGAGGAAGGGTTGGTGGTTTGTCACGCTGGTAAGATGGTTTTTTTTATATAAAAAGCTCAGAATGGTATTGATTTGATGTAGGAGCTGGTACGATACTCGATGCTATGCGTCTGGGTTTACCGTTGGTGGTTGTTCCAAACGTGTCGCTTTTGGACAATCACCAAGAGGAATTGGCTGATGAGCTGGAGAGACAGGGTTATGTGGTGAAATCCGATACCAAGTATGTTACTATATCCTTCGATCTGAGACGTATAAGGACTTCATCTGTCGCTTTTTATCCCGTCTTTCCCTTTTCCATCTGGAAACGAGGAATGTCTTTCGCCTCATTCCACGTTCTTTTCCATTTCAATTCCAGTTCTGTCCTGCTGCTGCACCTTTGCAGGGTACTGACATTAAAACAGAGACCTGGCAGCTGCGATCAAGAAAGCTACCGAGATATCGAGAAAGGCCTGGGGTACCTCCACAAACGAGAAGGGTGGCATTGCACCCATAGCCGACAAGTTGATTGGATACGAAGAGGAGGTGAAAGGACGACTGGATTGAGGGCCTATAGTCTTAGCAGGAGTTTCGGCGTTGATTGTGGGTAGAAGGGAAAGTGATACCCCTCTGTGAAAACATTGAATAACAAAAGCTTCTATCTTTGATTCTTTACATCCTTTATCAAGTGATCACGACCACTTTTTCTTTTTTCAAGATTTTCCGTTTCTGCTTCTGGTGTATTATTACGCTTTGTTTGCAAATGGTATTCTAAACCTATATCTCATGTCCGCTTTTATGAAGTGTATCGCTAAAACACAAGAAAATATTCAAGTGCATGTACAAACACACTCCAACGAATTGCCACTGCCATCAGCGAGCGCGGCGAGTATGCCAATCCATCTCATCCCAAACCCCCTTACCTTCCCCTTCCCCACACCAAAACCTCAACTCTACAAACCACTACTATACCACAACCCTCAACCTACTCTTTAACCCACCATCGCAAGTCCCCGGGGGAAAAGCAGGATCCAGTCTGAAGGGTACTGGAGACCGCATTCGCAACAACAAAATCCAAAGCATTCTGATCCAGAAAGTTCGCCAACAGATAATTAAATTGCAAGCTTCGCGCCGTGCAAGATACACTATACCTACGATCACTACCTTCCAGATGCGCGGAAATTGCTACTCGGTTCATATAAACCCCCTTTCACAATGAAACCAATTAAAATACACCAACCTAAATTTGTCTATGTATTGCAATAGGAAAGTAGCGGCTCAGACAGCCATCTCTGTTTACTCAGTATAATGAGGAAGACGAGCGTCGCGGTATGAGTAAGAATGCTTTTATTTCGCTTGTCTCACGATATACCACCGGAATGCATGGGGCGGGGTCTATATGTATACTATTAGCTACTGTAAGATTTTCGGTATGCATGAATCCGAGACGGATCACCGCAACCTTTTTATCCACTCGTTTTAGCCCCCTTTCCTGCATATCCACAGTATATAACACTTAAGACTGACATACCTACATACACAAAACAGAATCGGACAGATCTCGTCCGTCCGTCCATACAGACATCCAGGAAAGAAACCTAGGAGATGCGATGCACTTGCTCATAAACCGGAATTGGGGACAAGACTAGAGTACCTAGTCAGTGTTAGAACCTGGGTTCTTGAAAGGTCTTTTTCTTTTTCAACAAGATGGGTTTGAAAACAGGGTTCGCGTTGAGAGATGTTGATCCTATCTATCCTCAGAGTATAGGAGCAGCAAATTAATTCAGGATTTGAAAATAAGTACGATATGATATCGGTCGAGATCCACCTACCTATAAAGCCACTCAGCCAGCCGCCCTCCACATCCACATCCATATCCACAAGCACAAGCACAAACCCGCACCCGCATCCAGCAAAACCAAGCCAGAGCTCGTACCAAACCCCTAAATCCATCATCACACTCCCCTCACCTCATACATCTCCTCCCATTCCATCACATTGACCCATCAACCCCCACTCACCACCACCTAACCCATCCCCTCCAACTCCACAGCCAAACACCTCAAATCCACCCTAGCCCTCTCATTCCCCTCCAGCACCCACCGCACCATCTCCCATTCCCGCTGCCGCATGTCCCGTCCCTGTACCTGTAGGAGAATCTGCACTGTGTTTGCGTTTCGTAGGGGCCCGAGGATTTTGTATGCCAGTGCCAATGCTTTTGCTTCTGCTTCAGCTTCAGCTAGGGTTTGCTCGTCTGTTTCTATTTCTGTTTCTGTTTCTTGTGAGTTGTGATGATGCTGATGATGCTGATGATGCTGATGATGCTGATAATGTGCATGTTCCTCGTGTAGTTTCCGATGTTCGCGACACCTTTGGGCGCTGGTTCCAGGAAGTGGATGTAGATGTGGAGGTAAAGGTGGAAGATGGTCTTCTAATGGACGATGTGGTTCGTGATTCTGGATCACCCCCCAACCCACGCGCTCCTTTCCGCGGCGCATAAGAAGCCATTTTCAAGTCCCCATCCCCATCCCCACCATCACCATCACCATCTCTACCCACCACCCTTAACCCCTCCACCTCCATCTCCGAACCCCTTCGTTCAGAAACCGGTACATACGTATTCCTCCGCCGTCTCGCCCCAGATCTCTTCAGCGACGGCGAACAAGGACGAGCCACCGTATCCTCCCTCTCCCTCTCCCTCTCCCTCTCCCCCAGTACTCTGCGTTCTTTTGCGTCCCTGCTGAGCACCAGCTATATCCCCCTGCCCTGCATATCTCGCAGAACCTAAAAACGATGCCCCACCTCCTCCGTTGCTAGAATACCCATAACCATAGTAAGGAGGGTTCTTATGCACATCATTCCCAGTAAAAGAAACCGGCGTATGCGCATGAGCATGCGTATGCGTATTCGTATATCCCGACCTCGACCTCCGATCCCTCAACGGCTCAAACGGAGTTTCCGGCCTCGTGATCTCACGATCACAATCACGATGTGAATACCAATCCAGCGGCCCGAAATCCACCGGTGGAAGTGGCTCGAAAGTCCCTATCCCTATCCCTATATCCTTGGGACGCGGTGCTTGCTCAGGACGAAGGATCTCTTCCTGTATCGCTACTAAATCCCTATTTCAGCCAGAGCTCAGAAATAAAACATTGTACGAGCGAGCGTGCGTGCATTTGTGGCTAGAAGGACGGGTATCACACACTATACTATACATACGTACCATAGTTTGAATTCCTTTGTTTTTGTTGTGTAGTAGGGGACCGGGACCGGGACCGGAGGCGTACGAGATGGCTGAATTCGGGTGGAATGGGTTGGTAATGTGGCCGTGGACCTCGCTGCGTGCGAGGAGAATAGTGGTGTTGAGGACTCGGAAGCGAAGTTTGATGGTTCTTGCTGTTGCTGTTGCTGTTGGCGTTGATGCTCCTGTCTTCCTCATCCTCTTCCGCGAGCGTATACTCATATCTTGAGTCTCTACTTGTTCTGGAGGGGGTAGAGCGTTTCTGAAAGGGATTAAGCATTTTCGCGATTATACTGATGTCTTGGAAAGATGACGGTGATTTATGACGCTTCGGAATTGAAGGACTAGTACCTGCGGAGATGCAAGACAACTCTGTAGGGGGGGGAAATTAACATGTTTTGAGATTGTGGGTGAATTTATATTCACGGACCCAGCTGTTCTATGTAATGCTAGCAACCACTCGGCAGTAAAAGACATTTACCCTTAAAAGAATGAATTTCATTCTATCATAGGATTTACCAGAATTAAAGTCTAACGAAGGCAATTTTCATACAACATCAAAGGGTTTATTAAGCACCAGAAGCCCTGGAGTTCTCATCCATCATGGCCGTAATCTGGGCGTTAACCTGTCTTTCAGTAGATCCTTCACCCTGCCCATTTCTACCACGAGGGGATTTCTCATCGCTGTCTTCTTCGCTGCTATCACTTTCGTGGATACTATCACGGTTGGTCTGACGGCTCCTGGTCATCTAAACACTTTGTTAGTCTTATACCTCACATCTGGGTTTGGTGAAAGCAACATACCCATGATCTGACACCACCAATCAAACCCAAGCTATAACCAGTGGCAAAATCACTTCCAGGGCCCGGGCTATCGGGTCTAGGGATTTCCAGCCGACGACTGAGATGCGAAAGAGCAGATGGGCTGGAGAGCGAGCCACCCTTTGAAGAATCATCGTAACTTGCCATTCTAGCAGGACTGCCAGGTCGGCTGGCTTGCCAGAATTGTTTAATCTCTTTGCCCAGTTCCTGGCCGGTAGTGCTCCAATTGGACCGAATAGCATCTCTCATCTCCGTGACATGACGTTTGAGATCAAGCTCATTCTTCTTCAGCCATGATACGTTTAGTTCTTGACGCGAAGTTCCGCGTTTGAATTGACGGGCAATGTACTTCTCATAATCACGAACAATCCTGATTAGATCATTAGCGTAAGTAGAACCACGAATACTTCATGACACTTACTTGGTGATTATTCCAGTAGTACTAACACCCTCTGTCCTTTGTGTAACCAAGAACTTACCCGCTTCCTTAATCGGCTTGTAGATATCGTCGCCTTCATCAGCACCATATGGAAGATCATCATGGGCAACGTAGTCGATCTTCTTCTCCTCTAAAAATTCGGGCGTGACAATCCAAGGGCAGTCATCAATGAC
This sequence comes from Lachnellula willkommii, assembly GCA_007825375.1. Classification (NCBI taxonomy): domain Eukaryota; kingdom Fungi; phylum Ascomycota; class Leotiomycetes; order Helotiales; family Lachnaceae; genus Lachnellula; species Lachnellula willkommii. The sequence goes on along the minus strand of QGML01000674.1, from coordinate 4,157 downwards.
CTCGTCGACCCACTTGCAATGTCTGACCGTCTCAGCGCGCTCTTGTCCCGAGAGTACAGTAAGTCCTTTTCGCTTATGTGTCTCTTTATCGCCCGTCACACCAACGAGAAGATAAACGTCTGGGAACGCCTTCTTGGCTTGTTCGAGCTGGCGCATGTGCCTGTCGGGAAACGATTAGCAGAAGTTCATGACTAAGGGTGAAATTAAACCATACCCAAGATGAAACAAGTCAAATACACCATCCGCATACACGCGAACCGGTCTGCCAACGGGAGGTTCGTTTGTCTTGTACCCAACAGGGTCCGTCAACTTGCCAATGGGCGGCGGTGCCATAATCTGTGACTGTTCCTCATTTTCCTCCGAGATGCTCTTCCGCGCTTTCTTTGTGACTCGGGTTGCAATATCAGCGCTGCCTTCAGTTGTGTCGGAGGGTTCGCCAGGGTCTTTCGATCCATTGGGGATCTTCTCGTGAGTCGATGAACGCAATCGCTTCGCCGGCGGGTTGGACGCGTTAATTGAGCTGCCCTTTTTGTGTTTTAAGCTGGGCTCCGGGGCTGTGGATTCGCCGTCTTCACCGGATGCGTCTCGGGATGAATTTTGCAGTTGAACTGCTGGTACAGCTTCGTTTCTCTTCCGCTTTCCCGAACCTGCCGATGAAGGAGAAGACATTGCGGGATTTGAAGTAAGGGGGTCGAATGATGGGGAGGGGTTTTCAAGAAGTAAACAAGGACTTCGGTTTTGGCGTTGAGGGCTTCTTGTTGGTGTGTTGTAGTTTCTGGGTGTAAAAGGACAAATCCGACGTTGACGTTTCTGATGTAAGTCAATTTGGCAGGGATTCGCGAGCTAGAAAGGGGAGGGGAGATTGTGATGCGATGCTGGGGCTGGGGAAAGTTGGCCGGGTCGGATCGTCTCAGGACAATTTCCGGGGGAAGAGAAGAGAAGTCAAGTTTTGTTTGGATTCTTAGGAGAACAAAGCTGGGAAGGAAGGGTAAATAATGATCTGGTTCCTCATGTCGGCATCGATGATGTATGCACAAGTTCAAGTTCTTGTCTTATCTGGTCCTAACTTGTAAAGACTACGAGTACAGGTGGAACTTGGCTTGTCAAGAAACCTGGCAGTGCAGTGCAGTGCAGTGCAGCGCAGCAATCCTGGCCTGGAGCGTCATATATCACGTGGTAATACACACTACGAAGCGAAGGTAGAGGCACGGGCACGGTCCACGTCGGACAAGGCTGAGACTCGGAACTCCGATACCGATGCGGTTTTGGGTGAAATGAAATGTTTAAACAGCACAGTAGCCTTCACTTCTCCCAATACAAGTAGAGTAGAGTAGAGTAGCTGTTGTCGTCTCACATAAACAAATGAGTATAGTTTTATTTCTCAGGTATGGTATCAATTGGCTTCGCTTGATTCGATTCGATACGATGCAATGCAACTGCTGACCATCTTCTATGCATCATTCCTGTGACATCTCCCGTGCAAAAGAAAAGCACTATAAGCCAAGGCAAGACAAAACAAACCCGCTGCGTGATGAAGATCGTGATTCTGGAAAACATGGACAAAACCGCCGCCGCCACTGCGGAGTTCTTGGGACACCTGCCTGTCCATCGAGAAAGGGTTCATGAATTGCCGCCCGTCTCCCTTTGGCTTCTTTCCGTCGCCCATCAGCCTCATAAAGCCGAAACATAATAAAGCAGGAAAGCGTCAAATTTTCATTCGCGCCCTGCTATAAAAGCACAAAACTCTGCCAATTCTAATCAAAGCCCATCCGTCTAGATAGCTAGATACCGCTTTTCAAGAACGAGCAATCGCATTGGTAATATCTCCATGGAAAAATGGTGTTGTCGAGCCCATTCCGCGTAAACTCCAGAAATTGGTGGTCCTACTGGCCCTTGGCCTCAGCCTTCTCCTCCGCCTTGATTTCTTTCGAACCTATAGAGCTGGTGAGAAAGCCGTTCGCAACAGAGTTATCTTTGATATATGTACCCTCTTTTTTTTCTGCATCGGTGGGTGGCTTGGAGTCGGTCTCTCGGCTGCTGATTGTGCCTTTATGGACTTGGCTGTCAAGGTCTTTGTCTTCGTCTTGGTGGTCAAACATTTCGGTGTCATCGGAATCTGTGAGGACTTCAGTTCCATCACCAAGAAGAATAATACGGCCGCGTTGGTTACCACCGAAAGTCTTCGATTTTTGGTCCATGTCAACATCGTACCCGCTATCACTGTCATCGAAGTTATGGTGAACACCTGGGCCTCTGAACTCAGCTGTTTTGGTCATTAGCTCTGTTTCCTGTTGAAGGGCCGGACGAGCTACTTGCCATACTCTGGAGGAGCACATGGGCCATCTCCATTCGCAACTCGCTTTGCAATTTCTTCATACCACTCCTCCTGGGTTTTGCCGCGCAACAGGCCAATAATGACTATTGTCATGTTGTCGCAACCAACTCCGCCTGTCTCGGAATTTGAAGCCAAGCAGTTGTCCATCATGTTCTCACAAATCTTCGTAAGTTCTTGCTTGGCGGCAATGCCGCGTCTAACAAATTCGACGACTGCTTGCGAAGACTGGCAATCCCAGATACCTGTAGATAATGTTAATATGCTGCACCATGCTCGTTACCATCTACTGAACTCACCATCACATGCAACAACTAGAAACTCGTCGTCGTCAGAAATATCGTGAACGGTGACGTCTGGAAACGCGGTAACAATCTGCTGCTCAGGGGCAAGCTCGGCACTCTTCTTGAACTCAAAATCGCCAATAGCTCTTGACAAAGCGAGGTTTCCGTTCACACGCCCAAAGTCTACGAATCCTCCAGCAGCAGTAATACGTGCCTTCTCGCCTGTGCATGTGTTAGGGTCATATTTCCATATGTAAGATCAACCTGTGCATGTTTACCTTCATTTTGGGGCTTGTGATCGAATGAGAGCGGCTTAGCACGCCCCTTCACGCCCAAAACGCTTCGGGAGTCCCCAGCATTTCCCTAAATAGTCAGTATAAATACCTCTACGCCATCATCAGGATACCACATACCACGTAGATCTTTGTCGCGGAAAGAATACCAACAGATGCGGTGCAGCCGGAAACTTCTTCCTCGTACCGTGGGTCTGCAAAGCACGAGTCAGTTTCCCATCAACCCGTATTGCATTTATCGAGCATGCTGACCATTGAGGATTGCGCGATCCGTAGCGAGAAATCCATCCTTTAATGCCTGCTCGATATCCCCCTTCTTAAAAGCCTCCTGCTTTGCAATTATTTGATGTATATTCTCCCCAGCGAACTGGGCGACCCGGTCACCTCCATGTCCATCATAAACACCGAAGAACGACAGTCTCTTGTCGACACCGGTCGTGGGCTTCGCAGCCGCACCATCCTCAGCGGCAGTTTGTAAATCAAGCACCGCCGCATGTGCATCCTCCATACTGATACGCCATCCTTGCATAGACGATACACCAAATATCAAGCGCTCATCGCCACCGCTGTCTGAGTTCTAGCAAGCCGAATATGTCAGCAATTTCCCAGCTTTAAAACGCAAGAAACTGTCGACAAGAATTTATGTAACCGCCCATCAACGGCAATACGTAGTCTTCCTCGCATACAATGAAATCCAACCCCTTTTGAAAGTTTGTTTGTACAGGCCTCGCACTACTAGTTGACCGGGGATCGGCCATCCCGCGGAGGCGGACAGCGAGTGCCATCGCAGCAGAAAGAAGATGATTGCATACCTTGTCCACAACCGGCTCTGATAGAGTCTGACCCATACTGACGAAGGATTGGAAGCTCTCAATCTATGACCGGGAGCAATTTGGGATCCTAGCTGGCTCTGGCTCGAAAGTTCTGCCTTCGAAAGCGCGAGGAAGGAAGAGGTGCGGGGTCGATTGCGTGGAAGACGAGGCTCGGGGGAGTATGTGGAGGGACTATCTGTCCATGTGTAGTAGGAATGAGGGCGTCTGTACTGAAATCGTCGCGGGGAGAGGAGAGGGGTTTGGGGAAGGTCGCGGGTGGGGGAAGATGAGGAAAATATGACGGATTTGAGTGGCGGCCTTCTTTCTTTGCTTTGGGAGATGTTCTCACTAGGGTCTTTTCGGCTTGGCTTCTCGACTTAAGGCAGCGACGTGGGCTGTGTACAGCAGCGACGTATATTATAATCGGGGGACGGGG
>QGML01000673.1:0-14804 GCA_007825375.1 Lachnellula willkommii | reverse complement strand
CTCCATCTCCATCTCCATCTCCATCTCCATCTCCATCTCCATCTCCATCTCCATCTCCACCCAGCAGATTAAACCACAACCCTCCATTCTCCATCCTCCACGCGGATCCAGCTCTTCTCAAGTACGTACCCAACAGAGCTACTTACCGCAGAGCGAATCCTTTACTTTTGCTGGTTGCTAAGTAAATCAATACCTAGATAAACCGCGTACTGCACCAGGGTGGTCCATCCAGTCAGCCTTCCGAAAAAAGTAAAGTCGTCCGACATGGGCTAGCCATGCTATCCAGAACATGAAATAAGCATACTTAGGTAATTCCGGCAAAGTAAAGTCAAAGAAAGCCGCTCCTGAGCGTAGGCCTGCTTCATGCGGCCTATAAGCCCTGGACTTGTAGCGGCGGCGATAGCAAAGCAAGTTATGAAATCCAGCCTGTGTCATGAACAGATTGCTAGAAATGACGCCTTTTCACGTTGGCTACCTATATACCTACATATACCTAGAGAGAAGGGCTGGGCTGGGCTGATGCAACTTAGGATCTAAAATATTTGAGTTGGGGTAGGTACGTGTGCGTGGTACTATAAAATTCTGATATAAATTACATATATCTTATACATAATGTGACTTCAATTAAAAACATAAGTATCAAGTTATTGATAATTTTAGTATTACGCGAATAGAGCCTTCTCTTCTAGCTATATGATAGCGCGCCATCATCTTGGTATGTGGACTCACTATATACCGACAACTTCTTCTACAACCAAATACAATCTGATACCACACTTCAAACACCTATAATGCGGCGAAGTGAAAACCATTCTCTCCATGAGTTGGAGTTTTAGCAGGCACGCCACACATCCACGTACATGTATATGTATAATCGTATTAATCATTACTAATAACAACTTCACTTATGCCCCGTCCCAATAATGCTTGCCTGCCATCCAAGCAAAATGCAAAGGTGCCACACGTATCCCAAACGCCAAACCCAACCATCCGCTTGATTCCATGCATGCATTCAATTAAATTCAAACATGAGCAAAGCATATTAAACATCCACACCATGTCATGGACCGCATGACTCCATTGCATTCCATTTCGCCTGCCAAGCCATCGCCAGTGTAGTGTAGTATCCCTCATCTTATGTACTGCATGATTCTGAACTCCGGAAGCAAAGTTACATCTCAACGACGGCTCCCTTCTTCTCTGCGCACGTAAACAGATTGATATGGTTGTTGCCCATCGCAGCGCACGCGAGCATCATGCGGTGTGGATGGAAGGCGGTGGCGGCGATTGGGGATGGTGCTTGACGTGCCTGGTTCAGGAAGCTGGAGTAGGGTTCTACGCGCGAGAGTTCTTTACCTTCAAAGTTGAAGACTTTGACAGTGTGGGCGCCCGTACCGCTGTTCTGTATTAGCAAAGTAAAGTAGACAGGATGAGAAATTGCTTACACTGCAAATACTGGAAGATGTTCATGCGTACTTGCTGTCCGCAGCATCTGATTCGTCGCTCTGATAGTGCGTAGAGGCTTATCCATTCGAATATCCCACAACTTCACTTTCCCATTTCTGCTCGCAGATAAGAGTTCTCGCTGCCCCCCTCGCTGCATATGTACGCTCTTGATCCAAACGCGGTCCGTTTCGTCTTTCCATTTCTTGACCATCGCTTCTTGTGGCTTATTGCGAGCATCGAAGACTCGGATGGCGCCATCGCCGAAACCGGCCACGAAGACGTTGCCGGTCATTTGGTCAGACGTAAGGGATGTGACGCATGAGCCAGATCGCGCATTGATGTCGACGACACAAAGTTCTGGGGCTGCAGCCCAGACTCTGATAACCTTCACGTCCCCGGCTACAAGGAGTTTGCCGGATACTTGTTGCCAGTCGAATACCATTCCAGGGTTGACATTGCTGGGGACAAGATGGGTCAACGCTCGCCAGGCAGAGGCAACTTCGATCTTCTTATCGGAATCATAATTTCTGTAGATTCTGATAACACCATCCGAGGATCCAGTGAGTAAGAAAGCCTGATCGTCTTCGTTGATAAACTGTAGGTCGCTGATTTTGGACCCTTCAGGATTACCATTTGAAAATCGACTTAACCGGTCCTGCTTCTTCCAATCCCATATACAAACGGTGTCCCGGTCATCAGAAACGGCAAGGTGGTCCTCAAACTGGTGCAATGTCATCTTTGAAGGCTGACTTTGGTTGTTGAAGAATCCGGCAGCATTGGTCCATTTGCCAGTGCCTGCAATCTCTTTCTGAGGTTGAGTCTCTCGCAATATAGCTTCATTTCGAGACCTGCGCCACAGTCGTTCATTATAATCAGTGCTACCAGGCTCTTCTGCCTCGTTTGGCTTCATTTGAGGTTCACGGAAATACTCGATTGACCACTCTAAGAAACTGCTTTCTAAAGGTAACGAAGGAGGAATTGACATGTTCCTCGCTTGAAAACGTCCTGACATCGGCTCTTTGGCCGCGTGGTAAGTTCCAGGAGTGGACGCCGCGTCGTTCTGTTCAGGCGGGGCAGTGAAATCTGCAGTAGGGGCTCGAGATCTTAATGAAAGGGGAGTCTTGTGGGCACTAGGGGATTTTGGAGGGTTTCGGCCAGCAGCCTCAGCAGGCGAACTCTCAGCACTGGATGCACCAAATGGGAGAGAGGTAAATAGATAGCTAGCAGTCCGCTTGAGAAGTCCTGCTTGGTTACTAGCTGTTGGTGTCGAGTCGTGGCGTAAAGGTGTATTTGGTCGCGGGTCTGAAGGTTGTATATTTGATACAGCTGTCTTTGCGCTGCGGCGATTGAGGCCATCGATCAACTTCTGGGCAGGACCGCCCACTGGAGACTGTAACACCGCGCAATGGACATAGTCGATAATGATGGTAGCATTGCGCTGGACCTCAGGATGCGGGTCGACGGCCATTATTAACACATGTTTCCAAACGGCTGCAAAGATAGAGTTGTGTGATACTCCATGGGCTGTGGCCTTGATTGTTCCATCCGGATTTCGGTTCTCCTGCCGAGCGTAATGTAGACCCATCTTGTGATCATTTCCGTCGTCCTGGGGAGGATACTGTCGATATTCTCGTTCTTCTTGAAGCTGCTCGAAAGCAGCCACTATAAATTTGTTCTCATATCGTTGAATGAACTTTGAGAAATAGACCAAAAGCTCTTTGCGAACCATAGCGTTACCATCATTAGCCATTTCCATGACGGTCCATGAGATGGATTCTTCAATTCTTGCCACCTCGTCGGTCAGGTCGGGAATCCCCAAGAAAGTAGTCATCGCATAGAGCATTGCAGCTCGAACCTCACAGCATACATCTCGGACTAAAGTGCATAGCTTTGTAGGTGCACTCTCTCTAATACCGCGCCACTTCGCTTCTGGCAAATCGTTCCACAGTTGGCTGATACATAAGCATGCCCATTGACGCAACAAAGGGTTGTCAGCATTTTGAAGATGCAATAAGCAGTATGTCAAAATTTCTGATTGATTGCAAACGTTTTGGCCTTGCTTATAGCCATTGCAGAGCATGGCGAGGATGAAAGCGCACATAGCTTTGTGCTCGAGGCTGTCAACGACTGGAAGTCCTTCATTTGGTTTCAGGATGTTCGCGAAATAGTTGTATCCCGAGTCCTTCAGTAGATCGGTCTGACAGGTGAGGTCAACAGCGAGAACACGGGTCCAGATGAATACCATGACTGGCTTCAACTCTGTGGCAGCTGATTGCAACAGCTTCAATACATATGGGAAAATGCCAATGCTCAGAGCGAGATTGACGGCCCAGGGACCGAGATCGAGGAACTTGCCCAACAGAATAAGGGCTCGTACTCGGTGTTGCTGGCTCAGGAGTACTTGCAGAACGACTGGAAGTTGATCAGGAGCTTTGTGCTCTACAGCACCTTGAGTGAGGTAGACCTCAAAAGCCGTGAGCTGCTCTGTAAAGAAGCTCGAGTTTTGAAACTCATAATCAGGCCGAAGCCCTTGCTCTTTCTCCTCAAGCATAGGCAATTGCGAGAGAGCCATTTCGACCGCGAGATCCCAACTTTCCCACAGAGGGTGCTGGTGTGTATCTGGGAGTGCTGGATATGACTGGGGATGGCAGTTATAAGCACCCATGATGCGCTGTGCGAGGAGGAAGTTTCGAAACAACGCCGCAACCATAAGATCTTGCCTAAAGAACTTCCTGAAGAGCGGTCGAGGTAACGTGGTCCAGGCTATTGTGTCGGTAATAGCAGTGAAAATCCAGTTCAATTCTCCCAGTGGTGTCCTTCGTTCTTGCAATCTTCCAGGAAGCTTCTTCGCTCGTTCAGGGGTAATCTGTGAGGGCAGTGGATTTTGCAAGACGAAGAACCAAAGGGCCATCTCGATTGGTGTAGTGAGACATGATGTGAAAACATCTGCCGGGAGAAGAGGATTTGTGGGAAGATTTTCTTTTACCCCACAAGCTGCTAAATGAATATACGGCCTGAAGCTTACAGCAGGGTAGTCAGGGTCCTTAGCTAGGGCATCATTCTCTTCTTGCTCGTGTTTCTCAACAAATCGATGAAAATTGCTAAGGATGTTGCCCGCATCGGAACAGTCCCAAACGAAAAATGTCGGTGCTGCCAGCCAAGTTTGGAGATCGTATAGGGAAACTGGAATGTACTGCGTGTAGTTTTTATTAAAAACCCAAATCTCGCCAGATCCCGTTGGTTTGGGTACACCATGGCCATTGTAATGGAAAAGTACTCTCTCGTCTTTCGCATTCCGCCGTAGAGAAACACAGAACTTTTTAGTCTCCTCTATCGAAGGATCTAAGTATTGTTTGTATCTTGTTCGTATCGCTAAGGTCTCGTACTGTGACTGCAGAGATTTGCCAATGGTGTCGAGAGCCTTCTGGACTGGCGGGTGGGTAGGATCTTGCCATGCTTCCAACTTTGCTCCAGGTACAGTCTTCAGTTGATCCGGAGGCTCGACACCAATATTCAGACATACCGCCAGTGCCGCAGAGACAGTCTTCAGACGATCTTTCATTCGCCAGTCTTGAAGTTCGTAGGCTAAAGATTTTGGGTTGCCGGTTGTCTCATGCCGTTTGTCGGTGAAGTACATGTACCAATTCTGTTTGGGTGTGTTAGCCAGTTCTTGCAAGTCAGGAATCGGCCATTGAGAGAGAGCTTTCAGGCGATCAAGTGCGAGATGCTCCGCTTCACGTCGCTCGTGATAATTACGGCGGATTCTATCAATTCTGCTGCTCAGGTGGCTGATTGGTTCGGGGTCTTCTGAGCTCGCGAACCACCTGAACTCCATGTTTTCAAGATTCTGAATGTCGGCATAGTCTGCCATCTTGGAGACGAGATGCGCACGTCCAATATAGATGCTGTATACCCAAAAGGTGCTCCGAACTTGCAATGATGCCGTATTGGCCTTCGGAACAGCAAGATCCGGCAACGTACACTAATACGCCATTGCAAGATAGGGTTTGCAAGTAGAGGAAAGAGCAACCCACATTTGCCAACTGCGAAACATATTCTTCTGACGCATAGTGATCCTCGAAACCATGTCGTGCTCCCCAACCTTGCCAATCCTCCTCCGCCGGTGAATCCACCTCCTCTCCCCTAGGCCCAAAGTCGCTCTTAGATCGGTGAAGTAATGGTTTTGATCTCCTTTTTATCTTGTCTACCTCCGAATCATCTTGGGAGGAATCTGCAGTAACACCAGGGGCTGAAGTCGGTCGTGTATGTGAGGAGGTCCTACTATCTGCTGTCAAGTGACCAGTGGGCGGAGGAGCTCTCCCACTTGCAGCTGAAGACCTCCTGGGGTCGCCATCCGATGTCGAAGATCGTTGCCCGTTGACTACCTGGACCGGGTCGTTGCTCACGGCGGGTCTTGGAGTCATCGGGCTTGAGGTGCCGTTCTGTATCGGAGGTTCTTGTCGCTGTAGCTGGGAAGGCGCTGGAGAGATGTAGCTTTGCGGTCGAGATTGGTGCGGCGAAACATTCGAAGAGTGAGGGGACTGTCGGGGGTTATATTGTTGGCGGTGTGCCCCTCCGTGCTGCTGAACCTGTACCGCCGTCATCGTCATGCCTGGGGAGAAGCCGCCCTTCTCGAGGGTCTATGGATGGTTTTTCATGAATATTGTATGTCGAAATTCGAGCCCGATGGGTTGGTCCAGAAGGTTGTGTTAAGGATTCGGGGGGTTCTTTAGCTCTGCAGTCAACGAGTTAGTCAACCGGTGTCGTCAACACAAGGTGGGGATTTTTTTTTGCTCGCCTTACAGTACCGTACCGAGGGATCAGGAGCTGAACTGAGCTCTTGGTAGATTTCTGCTTGTGTGAATATGCGGTGTATCGTATCATCCAACAGCTGGACGGCAGAAGTTGGTACCGTATAGCGATGCTAATTGCCTACGGAGGTATGTAGCAGAAGCTTTACAGCTCGTCACGGGTGGAGCTGGGCTGGTTTGCTTCATGAGGCTCATTTACTGTACTCACTCACTCACCTCACCCACTTCTCGCATCCGTGCCTACAGTAATAATAAGCGACCGGTGCTGGTGGTGCACGGCACGGTTATGATTCATTTTACAAGCTGTGGCTGCAAGTAAGTGTGGCTGACTGTCCGAGATGGGACCGCGGGATGGGGGCCTGGAAGGGAGGAGGAGATATTCGAGCCTTTGCCGCAGTTCTCAGCACGTAGCCCCCCTATTATTTGGACTTTGGACTGCACACTGTCACGCACACCTTGTCAAACCTCGTGGCTTTTCTAACCGCCCATGCCATTTGGTGCGTAGAAGATGCCAATAATTGCATGTACAAGTAAGTGATCAGGGGTAATCCGTTGTTTGATACCGCGATGATGCAGCTATGTTTACTCGAGTAGTGAGATCACATATTACCGTCTTAACTCCCCCATAAGGTATTGTTTTGCATCATTTCGCTTACATAGGTAATACTAACAATCCGATTAGTCCATACAGCTAGAGTTATTACCTAGGTATTTGAAGGAGTTTTCCCTCCAAAAGCAGTTATATTAGACCTTCCTTCTTGTTTTTACAGTACAGTACTCGAAATGAGGCAACAATAATATCCCTGCAGCATCTGAGCTCTCATACCCAAGAATTCTAATCATCAGTCTTCTTAGTTAAAACGTCCGGCTTCTACTTCGAAGTAAAAGTCTCTGGATCCAGCTTATCGATACCGATAAACAGCCTCGGGTGTCTTTGCATGGGTGGGTAGGTATTTACGAAGTATTTCTGGACCTGGTGGACGACCTTCCCTGAGCCTATAAGAGCCCTTAAACAGCTACAGTACTAAGTAAACTACCTAACCTAACGTACACGTGTATGCACCGCTAATCCGGGAGGATCCTCAGCGCTTTATTTGGATCAGCTGGGACAGAGAGACACACAAAATCTGATCTGGTACTGTGACACAAACCCCTCAGCCCCAGAACATGCGGATGCAGAATCCCCTCCGTAAATGAATATCCTCTCTTTCTTCTCCAGATTCTGTTTCTATTGCCGAGAAGTCTAACAAAGAGTATTTTGACACGAAACTCGCATCATTGCCGTATCGAGGAAGGCGCCAACTGTCAACTGAGACAGACCAGACCACCCGTGACCCGAACGGTCAAAGTCAAGCTAGCATTCACTCACCTTATTATTCAGGGGTATCCGGCTCGTTTTGGTGGAGAACCTTGGAAGAGGCCGCGGCGGGCGGTCGGTACGGAGTATAGTAACTGCAGTTGAATCTTAGCTTGAGAAAAATCTTTGTTTGTCCCTCAACTCAGTAGTAGAAGTGTAAAAGTGTAAAAGTGTAGAAGTGTAGAAGTGTACAATTGTAGAATTGTAGAATTGTAAAATCTCAAACTTGTATCCCCTTGTTCAATTTTATCCTGGCCTGGGTTAAGAATATAATAATATAATCCCCTGGCCGTTGTCTTGCGCTTCTTTTGCAGAGAAGTACCAGCGCCAAGACCCAAATTATTTTGAAAAGGAAAGGGATTCTGACCCAACATCCTTGACCAAGCCAAGTCAGTCCACGTCTACAACCCATTTCTCCAGATCTCACCAGACTCAACTTCTCGGTCTTCACCCCAGACTCGCCCTCTCTCTTCCATCCTCTCTCTCCGCTTCATCGTGGTCAGTCGAACTTGCACAAGCACGACAGCCGTTAATTCCCAGACCAGATCCTAGCCATCCCAGCCATCCCACGACAACCCATACCCTATAATCCGCCCAGACGTGCAATATCTCCTTTCTCGAAACGACAACAACGACCAAACCGAATTTGCTACTTTTCCATCGAGACGAACATTTCAAACGCTGAAGAATAACGGCAGGGTCTGCGGCGCATTGGCATAGAGTAAGAGGTCGCCCGCCTCGCATGGCACGATGGCATTCCTCTTCAAGAGCAAGAAGAATGCAGACAAAGCCCAGGCCGCGAAAGATGGCGGCCCAAACGGTGTCGCCGGATCACAACCATCTCTGCAGAGTGCAAATGGGCGTATGAACGAGAAGGGCGCGGTGCAGCAGTCTTCGACACCTGGGAGCAGTGTAAATAATTCCTTAAACTCACTGCAAGGAGGTTCTACTGTGACACCGAGCCCTGAGCACGCCAACAGCCGGCGAACAGCTGTTGCAGAACAGGGACAAGACCTTCCGGTAAGTACATCAGTCTACGAAATAATTTGGGCAATGCGCAATGAGGAAACCCTCTCGATTGATTGTTAACACTCTCACAGTTGCGAAACGGGAGTGCGCCTGCCATTCAATCAATGAATTCGAATCCCAATGCCTCCTTATATCCGTGGTCTCAGCGGCGGCTAACATATACTACGTCGCATCCGAGCCCATTCCCGCGATATGGCGCGGCTGTAAATTCTGTAGCCTCGAAGGAGGGTGATATCTACTTGATGGGAGGTCTAATTAATAGCTCGACAGTCAAAGGGGATTTATGGATGGTAGAGGCAGGAGGCAATATGACATGCTATCCGCTGGCGACCACAGCTGAGGGGCCAGGACCTAGAGTTGGACATGCCAGTCTACTGGTTGGAAATGCGTTCATTGTGTACGGTGGAGATACGAAGATGGAGGACTCAGATGTTCTAGATGAGACGTTGTATCTTTTGAATACCTGTAGGTTTGTTGATTTCAGTCCTCGGATTATACTAACTAGCATTAGCCACCAGACAATGGTCAAGAGCGGTTCCTGCAGGACCCCGACCCGCTGGACGATACGGACATTCGCTCAATATCATTGGTTCCAAAATCTACGTCTTTGGTGGCCAAGTGGAAGGATACTTTATGAACGACTTGGTGGCATTTGATCTGAATGCATTGCAAGTACCTACAAACCGATGGGAAATGCTCATTCGGACTACCGATGATGGGGCAGTGCCTGGCGTCCCTCCAGCCAGAACGAATCACACTATTGTGACTTATAACGAGAAATTATATTTGTGAGTAGTTGAGGAGTAGCAGATTGAGAAGGGACTAATTTGAACAGATTTGGGGGTACTAATGGCTATCAATGGTTTAACGATGTTTGGTGCTATGACCCACAGACTAATACTTGGAGCTCCCTCGACTGTATTGGATACATACCCGCCCCTCGAGAAGGTCATGCGGCTGCGATTGTCGACGACGTAATGTATATATTCGGTGGACGAACAGAAGAGGGAACGGACCTGGGGGATTTAGCAGCGTTCCGAATATCCTCGAGGCGATGGTACACTTTTCAAAATATGGGTCCTTCGCCTTCCTCGCGATCAGGCCATAGCATGACGGCATTTGGCAAGCAAGTTGTTGTTTTGGCAGGAGAGCCTAGCACGGCGACGAAGGAGGCTCAAGATTTGGGGCTTGTCTATTTGTTGGATACAAGCAAAATCCGGTATCCCAACGACCAGCAAATACAACAAACCCCTTCCGGGGAGCGCGTAGCAGGCCAAAGACGACCGAGTGGCGCAGATAAGAGCGTTACGGGTGCAAACCGGGGATTGGCTTCTCGGGACGGCTCGTCCCTTCCTGAACCTAAAAGATTTGGTGGACCACCACGAGAAAGTGTTATGGGCGGGCCTTTCGGTCCTCGTGGTAATGGGACTGGGCAACCTGGGGTCAATGGTAATGATATAAATGGGGTTGCTCCTGGGTCTGCGCAGCCCCAAGGTCCACAACAAGGCCCGCAAGGGCCCCAGCAAAGTCCTCCGAACCAAGGCCCACCTGGAGGATCTAAACTCCCGAGAGCATCAGTCGCCCAAGCTCCTTCCGGCCCACCACCTCAACAGCAAGCCCCAGCTCCTCGCTCGAATGTGCAAATTCCGAATCTACGAGGTAAACCGCAAGGTAAACCAGACAGAGGGTTTGGACCAGCTGTTGATACAAGTGTACGAAACCCTGCAGCCGAGAATGCACCGTCTCCAGTGCAGGTTAGGACACTGTCTCCAGCTCCAAAGGAAACCCCCATTGTAAATGGACGACGAACGCCAACCCAAGCCCAGCAATCCCAAAAGCCTCCACCTAACGAGAACGGACCCCCTGTCAGCCTGAACGGAAACTCGACAAGATCCTCATCCAAGTCCAGACAAGGTCGTCAACAAAGCTCAATTGACAGCACCAACGAATCATCCCTATCCCAATCCTCGCTCAAGAATGTCACGAATCGTCAAACATCACCACCTCCCAGTGGCAGCGCTCCAGCTAGACAGACTAGCAATCCTCTTAGCCGCAAAGGATCTGCTCGTAATTCTCAGACTGTTGCTGTGCTAAAGGAATTAGACGCCGCGAAGAGCCGAAATGCCTGGTATGCCTCGGAGCTTGAGCTTGCGCGGAAAGCCGGCTATTCTCCAAACCCATCGAGCAGTCCAATTCTGGATCAACGAGCAGCGGAATCGTTCGACGACGATGACAAGCCCCTGATTGAAGCGTTGCTGGCTATGAAGCAGGAATTAGCAAATGTTCAGGGCTCGATAGACAAGCAAGCCGTTCTTGCCGCAAAACAAATTGCCGAAGTCGAGAAACAGCGGGATGTCGCGGTCAGCGAAGCAGTCTATGCCAAAGCCAAACTAGCGGCACATAGCGGCAGTCAAAACAGCACCCCTCAACCCGACAGTGGTTCTCGTGATTTAGGGATCTTATCAAATGATCGCTCGAACGATATCAGCAGGAAACTTGCTACGTCCCTAGCTGAGCAACGAGATCTGAAGAATAAGATTGAGACACTGACCAGTGAGCTGGATGCCGAGAAACGTGGAAGACAGCTGGCGGAAGAAACCACGAATTCTGCGCAAAGTCGGATGAGCGAGTTGGAACATTACAAGCAGTCAAACTCGTCGGAGGTTGAGCGCTTGAAGGCCGAGTTATATGAGGTCACGACAAAGGCACGGGAGGAAGCAATCATTTTAGCAGAAGCTGTGGCCGCAGCTCAACTTATTCAAGTCGAAAAGGATGAGTTAGAAGAGAAGTACAATGAGTCCGTGGGGTCATCAAAAGACCACAGTGACACTTTCGAGTCTCTTAGAGAAGCCGTTGCTTCATCTGCTGATATGAGAAACCTCCTTGAACGTAGGCTTGAAGAAGAACGTTCAGAGCGGGAAATAGTTGAGGGCAAGCTTAGCAAGCTCAGGGCTGAACACGAAGCTCGTACATCTGAGTTGGAGATTGCCACCAAACGTCTACAAGATGCGGAACAGCTGGTAGAGCAACATTCCAGTGAGGCTCGCACCCATCGACAGGCTGTTCTCGCCGGCCTTGACAGGGTTGCAGCGAGGAACGTAGGCTCTAATGATTCTTCCAACAACGAGCGAGCTGCTGCCCTGCAAGCTCAAGTCAAGGCTGCGAATGAGTTGGTCCGAAAGTACCAAGCCATCGCGGATACCGCCTCCGAGAAGCTACGCAGTGCTGAGGAGCGGATTGCTGGTCTGGAAGCCTACCAAGAGCAAGCCAGCAGAGAAGGCATGTCTATCCGCAAGCAACTCCAAACGACCATGCGCGAGATTCAAACACTCCAAGCTGCAAACTCAGACATGAAGTACAAGCTGGCCAACCAGCAATTGGAGACGAATGCCGTACACGTGCAGCATAACACCTTGAAAGATATCTTGGGCGAGCGTGGCATCAGTCCTGGTGGAGCTGCTCGGGCACGTGGCCTCTCTAGTCCATTATCTGGAGCCAACACCCCTGATCCAGCTCGCCTTCGCGAGCTCGAACAGCAAATTGTAGCTAGTAACCAAGCTCTTCAAGAAACAAGGGAAACCTACGAGGGTCGCGAACAGCAAGCCGAGGGTGCCTACCGGGAGAAGTTGACGCAACTCGAAAATGATTACCAGTCGGCAGTACACTATGTCAAGGGTACTGAAAAGATGCTTAAACGCATGAAGGATGAGTTGGCGAAATACAAGTCTGAGAATACGCGCATGAAGGAGCAACTCCTTGAAGCAGATGAGGCCGTAGCTGCGAGATCAACAGCTCCATCTGCATGGGAAGAGGAGCGATCTTCATTAACTAAGCAGATTGATTTCTTACAAGCAGAGATAACATCTTCAGTATCGCAACTCGAAGCCCAAATGGCACAAGTGCGGAACGAACTAGCAATTGCTCGCCAAGAGCGCGACCAGGTCAAGCAAAACCACGAAGAGACGTCCCGACAGCTATCGGTCTCAACTCATCAATCGCGATCCGACCTCGCGCAATTACAGCAAGAGAATGCGCTTCTAGAAAAACGCGCCCAAGACGCTGAGCAAAAGGTTTCATTGCTACTCGACCAAGTCGAAAGCTCAGTCGACAATTACCGTCGTCAGTCCCGGCACATCGAACCCGCTAATTCCAATGGAGGTGGCGCAGGTGGAGCACCATCTCATCAACGTACACTCTCCACCAGCGAAAGTGTATCGGACGCCTCACTCTACGGCGCCGACAACCGCAACTCCATGGCCCTCGACAGTCTCGCCAGCGAACTCGAGACCCTTCGCACGCATTGGGAAACCACAAATAAAAACTATCGTTTAAGTAACGCGTTCGATTACGATGATCGGCCAATACTGCCAAAGCTGGAGGAGGAGAAGGACGTTGATGTGGGAAGTCTTAGCGACTGGCGGAAACGGCTTGATGCGGAGGAGGAGGCGAGTAGGAGTCGAAAGGGTAGTGGTAGTGATGGGGCCTTGAGTCCTGGGATTGGGAAGAGGGAGATGAGTCCGAGTGGGAAGGAAGTGGGTGGGGCCGCGGCAGCGAGGGAGAGTCAGGTTAATGTTATTTGATTGACCTGAGGTCTTCCTGGCTGGCAAAAAAACGTCACATTGTATGAGCGAGATGTGGGCAAGGGATGGATAGTAGTGCCGCTTAGCCACGTTGCATAAGGCTCGAGCATGGCATTGATGGCCATGCAGGTGCAGAGCATACTTTATTTCTCTTCTGTTGATTATTTACCAATCCATTAGGGTGCAGGCGTTGTTGGATTACATTTTTTGTTATCCTCATATGAAGTTCATTCTTGTTGCTAGCTTACACTCGTTGCACCCTTTTCTTTTGTTTGTGGAATTGGGATGGGAAAGGGATGGATAATGAATGATTGTGGATTGGTTTTGAATCGTTCGTTTTTTTTTTCCGGGGGGGTTTTTTGTGCTATGCTGTGTTGCATGTTTGCATAGGCCTGCGTGTGATGGATGAAAAGAGAAGATAATGTACAATATGTGAGAGCATGACAGCGTGAGAGCGTGTGTAGATGAGGTAGTTTTATGAGGGTGAAATGGGGAGTGAGAGGCATTAGGTTAAGAAAATCGATGATTTTATTACCTACTAGGTCATTCGTGTATAATGCTTGTGATGAATAGAAGGATCGATGCTTTGACTTTTTAGTATTGGTGGGACTTGAGTCGATATAGCCTCTTGGTTTCTAATTTCCGATATGATAATATGATTAGGCATGTTCCATTGATAGAAATAATACTTGTATAGAGTATGATGTTGCAGCAGATGGCACAACACAACCACCAGAACTGAACATTCAGCCTCGTCCAGCCTTACCCCTCGCTAAGCGAAAATCTTTTTTAGCGCACTCGCCCTCGCCGGAACATGAGCAACATGACTCCACCCCGCCTCCCGTTGTGACAACAACACCATCCCATAATACAAAAGGGCAACAAATCTCCCAAAATCTCCCACTTCCTCGCAAATAGACACGCACACACACACACACACACCAACAATCCAATTGGATCCCTCATAATGTCATCCTCCGAACCCGCCAAAGAAGTCCCCACCGACCCTGCCATCGCACCAGGCGGTGGTGAAGACGCAGCACCCTCTAAGAAAGGCGCAAAGAAAGCCGAAGCCAAAGCCAAAAAAGAAGCTGAAAAAGCACGCAAAGCTGCCGAACGCGAAGCAGCAGCCGCAGCTCAATCCTCCTCCGCCGCCGAAGACCTCGCGAAAGAAAACCACGGCCCCTCACTCCCCTCTACCAAAATATCAGCGCCCTACATCCACCTCCGTGACATCGCAGAGGAACATGTTGATAAGGTTGTGCAGTTGCAGGCGTGGATCCAGAATTCAAGGGCGCAAGGGGCCAAAATGATGTTTGTGGAGTTGCGCGAAGAGGGCAATTGGGCGGTGCAGGGCGTGGTGGCTGCGAGTGCTGATGGGAAGGGCGTTAGTAAACAAATGGTCAAATGGGTTGGGGGAGTCAGCCTGGAAAGTTTTGTGCTTGTTGAGGCGACGGTCAAGAAACCTCTGGAGCCGGTCAAGAGCTGCAAGGTTAGCGAGTACGAGTTGCATCTTAGCAAGATCTATGTGATTGCTCCAGCGCCCGAGAAGTTGGGCATTACGTTTGCGGTTGCTAGTCG
>QGML01000672.1:0-14819 GCA_007825375.1 Lachnellula willkommii | reverse complement strand
AGCAGAAGCAGAAGCAGAAGCAGAAGCAGAAGCAGAAGCAGAAGACAGCGCTGAACTCGTGCTCGTGCTCGGGGATCCGCACTCGGTGGTGATAGCAGTAGTCGTTATGTTGGACGCCGGCTGGACGATGAGGGCTGTTGAAGTCGTGTTAATGTTGTAGGATGGGATGGAGGTAACGCGGCCGGTGGGTTTTGAGAGGCCGCCGCCGGTGAGGGTTAGGTTGTTGATAGGGGAGATGGCGATGGTTTGCGCGGCGAGCGTGAGGGCGGAGAGGAGGAGGAGGGTGGTGGTGTGGGGAGAATGCATTTTGATGGTTTGGTTTTATTACTGCGTGTTTGTTTATTTGCGGGGATTTATATGGTGGAGGGGAAATTTCTTGGGGGTTGAGAAGGAAGCTGATGCGTAGATGTTGATGGGATGGACGTTGAACTTGGAGTTTTTTTTATAGTTGTTTGGACCTCGAAAAACGAGCTAGACTGATTGGTAATCTCTTTCAGATGTGAATTGCAAGCTTGATTCGATTATATTTCCTCTGGCCGAGTAAAGTGGGATCGTCTCAAGGAATGAAGGGAGGAGGGGTAGACATTCACACAGGCCAAAGCTGCCACCATTCATGGGGAGGTCACTAAATCGACAGCATGTGATGTGGCTGGGGCCTCATGTTGAGATTGAGGAATGGAATGGAATATCAACGCTGAGGTATTGCTAGATTATGTACAGGAAAGGGGCTACCTGCCATGACCATGAGTTGAGCCAGTCTAAATGTCTCGCAATTTAACGTATGGTAAGGAAGCAGTCGAGATCAAAAGTCATGTGGAGGTCCTGCCTTCTTGACTCCAAATTTCTGACCCAAAGACACCCATTGAGCGACAACGAACGCCTTCCGCATTGCCAGCTGATCTTTCTCAGGCCCGAAAGCAGCGGCAGTGAGACCCTTGCTGCTCTCCCAGTCCACAAAGCCGAGGTTCTCGATGTTCTCTTCGGTGATTAGTTTGTCCAGGAGTTTGCGAAGGGGTCCATTGTCGGGGAAGTTGATAGGTGCCGTGAAAGGCTGAAGTGAAGTCAGTATAAAATGCATGAGGGGATTGCTGGGCTGAACTTACGTGTTTCTTTCTCTTGTAGAGCTCCTCTAAAATGTATGGCTTCATGGCTTCGCGCAAGATCCATTTTCTGAAAATTCACAGAGTCAGTATTGCGGCATGAAAAATGATTTTGGAGTTCGAGAACTCTGAATGGCTCAGCGTTTCCGACATATTTCACAAGACACCAAATCTGTTGATTCAGCTCAGAGAAAACCAGAAAAGTTGCTTACTCTGTAAATTCTCCCGTCTCCTGGTCTCGTTTGATTTTCAGGGCAGGAGGAATGTTGTTGGCGTATTCCGTGAGGACGTGGTCGAGAAACGGGGGTCTTCCTTCAATTGAATGTGCCATCTCTGTTTCGTCACCCAAGCAGGTGAGTAAGATGCTTTGCAATGCACCTTTCGCCCCAATGTATTCTGCAGTATGTAATGGGTGCCAGCGCGTATTCATCAGCTCAAGAATCCGGCCATCCAAGTTGTTAGCAATGGTTTCTTGTGTAGTAACAGGCTTGAGACACTCAGTCCAAGAGGCAAACTCTCCTCTCGGTGCGAATAGAAGGTCGGCTATGGCGGTTTTGTTCAGCATGCGTCGTACTAATATAGACCCTTTATTTCTTGCAGCATTAGATCCTCTCAGCGGCGATTGAAAATTCTTCTCCGAGTGCTCAAGCATCGCGAGCCTTGCAGAATCGTCCCTTTTGCTGGCTGGCCAGGTATCGTCGGCTTCCAGCAAGAAGTCTGGGAGGTAGTGAGTGTAGCCTCCGAAGTGTTCATCAGATCCTTCCCCTGTCAACACTACTTTGAATCCATTGCTGCGAGCAAGCTCTGATAGTGCATATTTTCCCACCACATTGAGATCGCACATGTGATGTTCGCTATGCCAATAGGCTTCCTCAAATAGACGTGCATATATCTTCTCATTCATGAGCACCTTTTCGAGCCTGATACCCAGAAAATCTGCAGTCTTTTGTGCCAATGCTGTGTCTCGTAAGCGTTTGCCAGTATAAGCATGGCCGAAGTCTCCAATCTACTCACGAGCTTCGTTGAATTCCGCTCCTTCAAATTCGACAGTGAATGCCAGTAATTTGCTCTTCGCTGTTTTCGAATCCAGGCCAACACGTTTACCCTCTTCCTCCAGAAGGTGTGCCATCATCCCCGCGACTGCTGACGAGTCTATCATATAATTAGAATAGTTTTCTTTCAAAAAGGACTTCTTACCAATTCCACCCGACAGATATACCCCGACTGGTACATCGGCTTTCAGACGAAGTCGAACGGAATTAAATAAAAGATCCCGGAGACCTTGAATGATATCTTCCTCTGATCTGACATCCACATTGTGCTTTCTTTTGTTAGTAATAGCCGAGTCGTTGGAAATGGTGCGTACCTTGTCCGGAAAGTCAAGGTCCCAATACCTTAGCAATGTCAGTTGAAATTTGTGTTTCTTGGTACATGCAGAGGTAGCTTACTGTCGCTGCTCTAAATTGGAGAAGCCTTTGCACACAATGTAGTGGCCTGGTCTAACCTGAAAATTCGATTAGTTGTAACTTCATTTCCGTAGCAAAACCTATTTGCTCGTGGAACATTGTATGTTTGCTTCGGACTTTCGTTTACATTATGTCATACATACCTTTCTAACATTCTTGAAGATCATTCTATCATCTTGTACCCAGCCATCCTCCATTAGACTATTCACATCCCACTCAGGCTCCCATCCAAATGGCAAGAAAGCCTTCATCTCTGCCGCAACCAGTAGGCGTCCATCCTGAATAGTCCAGTAGAGAGGCTTGATGCCATAGCGATCACGAGCGGCGATGAACAACTGGCTCCTTGCGTCATACAAGCAGATAGCAAACTCTCCACGCAGCTGCGAAAGAAAATAAATGCCGTATTGAAGATATAGTGCAATAACAATTTCGCAGTCGGAGTTGCCTTTGAAGTGATATGGTTCTGGTAAATTTGCCTTGATAGCCTCGTGATCGTAGAACTCGCCATTGACGACTGCGAAGACTGTTCGCTCGGGGTTTGTGAAAGGTTGTTCGCCGTCAGAACTGAGATCGTTGATGGCAAGACGGACATGGCCGAATGCTAGATGGGGGTCAGTAATCTCAAAGAACTTCATTGGTGAAGGTGAGGAGCAAATACCGACGCGATTGTCATCACTGATCCACTTCCCCTGTGCATCAGGACCTCGATGTTTGATGTATTCGAGGCTTTTTTCGAGGTCTGATGAGAGTTTTGACCTGTACTCGGAAGTCTGGACTTGATACGTGCTAGTCTTTGTGCCATCAAGGGCAAGAACTGCGCTGATGCCACACATGTTGATGGCGATACGGGAAGGTGGGTTATTAAGATAGATCGACGAAGAAGATATGTATGTATGGTGCTCATGAAGGTGAGTGAAGGTCGTCTTCAATCTTGAGGACCCTGCTGGGAAAATGGTGTTGGTGGTGTTGCAACTTGCAAGGTAGATGTGATCTCGAGAGACTGAAGTTTACTGAAGTTAAGAGTAGAAGGAATTGCAGAGAGATATCGCCAGCGTAGTGATATAGTGGATGTCACAACTTCTGACTATCCATTCGGTGATTCAAAATGAATGATATGACGGGTGAATGGATGTAGAGCTGCTTGCAAGTTGCAACTTGCAATTGCTGGGCATTACCGCTTTGGGAACGCATATATCATTGTATCTACTATAAGAAGCTTCAACCAAAGACTAATCATTTTGTAACTTGAATCCTCTCGAATTCAAGTTAATGTTGCGGTTCAATATAATCCAAGCAGCTTTTTACTGAAGAAAGCATTGGTAGAAGAGCAGGGGGTAGGAGCATAGACTGATTGATTAACAGGAGAGGACTATGGGTAGTCACGAACAAATGTAGATTCCTGTACGGCGTTGATGATGGCGTTTATATTCTTTTAGTAGACGGGGTTTGCTCTGATAGTTGTTATATATGAACGAGGGAAAATATGGAGGCATGCGTGGTGTAGTGTTGGTTTAAAATAGCGCCACCAGAGTCATTCACCGCCCGTGCACGGACATTCCTTGAGTCGTGTCGTGAACTTTTATCTCCAAAACTTCCAAGAACTTTTTTTTATCGCAGGACGCTCCATGAACTCGAACAACTCACAACTTGCGCCATGGATGTCCACCGTTGTCGATTCGTTCCTTACCCTCCCTCCACAATCAATGCGCTCGCCTTTTCCCATTCCTATATCGCACAGGACCAGAAAACTGCCCCTCCAAGGCTTGCAGTGGGGCGCGCAAATGGAGATATTGAAATATGGAATCCGCTAAATGGTTCATGGCTGCAGGAGACAGTGATTCGTGGGGGAGAAGACAGGAGTATTGATGGGCTTGTATGGACTCAGGACCCGAATGAGGAGGTACATGGGAGCAGAATCATTGGAAAATCGAGACTTTTCAGCATTGGATATACTACAACGGTTACGGAGTGGGATCTAGAGAAGGGAAAGCCTCTCCGTCAAGCAAGTGGGAACCATGGAGAGATTTGGTGTCTTGCTGCTCAGCCAGCTCTTGCGCCAGTCAAGGACGAAGCAGATGGAGCCCCAACAGGTCCGTGGCCAGGTCAACATCTTATTGCCGGCTGCACGGATGGAGCGCTGGTGTTGTACTCTACTAAGGATGAGGACCTTCAATTACAAAAGCTTCTGATTAGGCCTTCTTCGAAGAAAGCCAAGATCATCAGTGTCACCTTCCAGAACCGAAACATTGTTGTCGCAGGCTGCTCCGACAGCACAATTCGCATATACGATATTAGAAACGGTACAATGTTGAGGAGTATGACGTTGGGTGTTGGACCTGCAGGAGGGCCAAAGGAGATACTCATCTGGTCTGTCAAGGCTCTGCCAGATGGAACAATTGTGTCAGGCGACTCAACTGGGGAGCTAAGAATATGGGACGGGAAAACCTACACCTTTATGCAGAGGGTAAAGAGCCATAAGCAGGATATTCTCAGTCTGGCAACAAGCTCTGATGGTACAACAATTGTCAGCGGCGGAATGGATAGGAGGACTGTGGTATACAAGCAGATTGGGAAAGGAAGGATGCGATGGGCAGAAGTATCGCACCGCAGATATCATAACCACGATGTGAAGACGATGGCAAGTTTCGAGGGCAAGGGAATGAGTTGTGTGGTATCTGGAGGTATGGTTTTACTCTTGAACATACATAGCTAAGTTCTAACAACTGACCAGGTCCCGATGCTTCTCCCACCGTCTTACCTCTCAGCCAGTTTGGATTTGAGAACCAAAGAGCACTACCATTCCTCCCTCAAGAATCCCCGATCCAAGGTGTACCGAGGAAAAGGCTCATGATGAGCTGGTGGAATAGAGAAGTTCACATTTGGCGTCTTACCAAGCTGTCAAAGGCACAATCCGAACCCGAAGATTCCGATGAAGAACCAACAACCCAAAATCGGAAATTAGTAGCCAAGATTCTGATCAAGGGCGAAGCAAACATCACATCTGCATGCTTGAACGCGGATGGCAGTCTCCTGGCTGTTTCTACCGCTTCAGATATCAAAGTCTTTCAACTTAAACCGAGGAGGGCAGAGGAAGGCGATGGCCTTAGGATTTCCAAAGCCAATGTCCCGTCATCATTCTCATCCGGAGCACGGCTCATTCAGTTCTCACCCGATGGAAAATGGCTCTCCATTGTAAGACCGGATAGCAACGTCACGGTAGCACGAATCAATCCAGGCAGCTCTTCCACGTCATCTACTATCCACCCTCGACTCTCAAAATTAAGCCGCATAGACCGACGAATCGAAAAATTTGTCCTCCTAGGCGGTCTTGGCAGTTATGAAAGAACAATCACTCAAACTACATTTTCCTCAGACAGCAGGATCATCGCCGTCAGTGACCTAGCCGGTTACATTGACACCTTCGTTCTAGCCGGCGATGAGGACCTCACGCTCGAGGAGACTAACTCGGATTCTGACGCCGCGTCATCATCAGATTCCTCCACTTCCGACTCAGATTCAGATGACGAAGAAGAAGCAAAACCAAAGCTCATCTTCGGCCAACACTGGACACGCAATCCCCTCGCCTCTTCCCTCCCCCAACTCCCATCCACACCCGTCGTCCTCTCCTTCCGCCCCTCAGCGTCAGCACATAATGGTCTCCCCTCAACAAACATCGCGTCCCCTCACCCCACAAGAAACAACCCACATCCCGTTCCCCACCAGCTCCCAGCAGGCGAAGACCGCCTCCTAATCATGACCGCCACATCCGGGATTTTCGAATTCGAAGTCCTGAAAGGCGGGCTAAGCGCCTGGTCACGCCGCAATCCTACCAGTGTCTTCCCAGAGGAGTTTAGGAACACGTTGGACCTGGCGAGGGGATGTGTTTGGGATATTTCCGAATCTAAAGAACGGGTCTGGATCTGGGGTGTTAGTTGGTTGTGGATGGTTGATTTATCACGGGATTTACCTGCTCCTGGTAGTGAGGAGGTAAACGGTGAAGAGAAGGAGAGTAAGACAGTGGGTAAGAAGCGGAAACGCAAGGCTGCTGGTGGCGCGATACCAGACTCCAAACTCGGCACTGGCATCTCGCGTAAGATGCAAAAGGTTGTGCATGAAGAAGTTGATGAGAGCCACGCGTTAGTCAAAGAGGCTTCAGATGATGACGAAGAAGACGAATCTTCTACCGCTCTAGAGCGATTGCGGAGAGAAAACAGCTCCAAGAGCGATGGCGAGGGGAAAGCAGCTTTCTGGCATACGAGTAAATATAGGCCGATACTGGGCATGGTGCTTATTGGGGAGGAAGGGGAAGCCGGGCCAGAAGTTGCACTGGTTGAGCGGCCGATTTGGGATGCTGATTTACCGCCGAGGTATTATGGGGATCAGGAGTGGGAGAAGAGTGGTGTTGAGCTCTGAGTATGGTGTGAATTGTGCATATACAATGGTGAATTGGATGGCATGGCGTGGCGTTATTTGGCAATGCGAGCCGTGGGTCGGTAAAAGTTCTGCAAATAGTTATATGTGTACAGAGTTCGAAATGAGATACTCCCATGCAATATACGTCAATTTCTTAGAAGTCGCTTTGTTTCGAAACCCTTCTTATCAAACGTTTATTTCTAGAACTATAGGTAGTACAGGTAGATTAAGAGTTTGTTGTCATATACTACCTACATATAACTAGCTATATAGCTGACTTGAAGGTTAACGAAGAAAGTAATTACCTATCTAGTAGGCATTTCGTAAGGTAACTCCGCTTTGAGAAAAGGTGGCATTTCAAGATAATCTATAGAAGCAACGAAGCATGCCTATTTATATTAATTATTTGGCACTTGCCCGAGCCTGATGTTATTTTATTTGCCCATTTCATCACAGATGCGATTTGTGTGTACTGTAACTGTGAAAGAAAAAAAGGTCCGGGCGGGATAGGATAAAGCTCACCGAATGTTCAAAGCCTGAACGAGTGCTGGATGTTGAAGAGAGGAGAAGAGAAGAGAAGGAAAGGAAAGAAAGTGCGGAGGCCTCGGCTCAGCTGGCGATTTCAGCCTCGCGGCCCCATGTGCGGAATCTGGTCTGGTCTGGGCGGGTGGAAGGCAAGGCTAGCCTATGAAAGGCGTTGGTTCCGTCCACTAGGCGAGATGTTGACTGTGGAGTACTCCGTACTGTGGATATCGAATCTTGTGTGCGGCGGAGATGAGGTGGGGTAGGGTTTTGCGGTGAGCAGAGCAGTGTGTCCGTTCCGCTTTGGTAACTTTACTATGGAGAGTACGGAGGAAATTTACTAGTCGTAAGTTCGTAACTTCCGTGAAAGGTGGAATGAATGACAGCAGGAGGTTTCGGAACTTTATATATGTAGACTGAAAATAAACTTCTTCCTTCCTTTTCTTTTTCTCGTGCAAGTGGCAAGGAATATATACCACGGTCACGGTACGGTACCACCCCAGCCTCTGGTTTGCGGGTTGTTTCTGCTTCACAACCCAATCTTTTATGTTCCTGTTTGATCGTCCACCATCTGCCTGTCTGTGCTTGATTCGAGGTGTTTATGGTTCTCGCTTGCAGTAAAGAGAGGGGTGGAGGCCCTGGCGGGTGTGGAGGTTTGAGACAAAGTGACGCGTGGTGTGTTCATGCCACGACCTGGAGTAGTACGCGTCCTTCTGGAATCCAATTTGGGAATGGAGGGATGAAGTCTGGAGAGGAGTTGACAAGCAAACAAAACTACTTGATACTTTAGAAGGAGAGAAAGTATATTAGAGATTGCGACTCTTGGGCCTTGGCTCGTCGTCGTCCTCCACGAGGACGAAGATTATTGACCGGCCGACCGTGATGATCTAGCTGGTGGGACGAGACGAAAGCCAGATGGAGATGGAGACGAATCTTCCTTCGCGTAAGAAATTCGGGTATTTCAAACTAGATGCAAGATTGCGTGGTTCGCCACTGTTTGTGAGACCAACACCACTGTCAGATGTGCTCTGCTTGCGTCAAGAGGCAAAAGATCGGTCAAGTTGATGGGTGAAAGATGGGGCTCTAGGCGTGCGCAAGGTGGTTTGAGGCTCACGGCTGGGAAGTATTCCGAAAAGCCAAGCTTGATGGTCTTGAACAATAGATTCGCGACCCCATAATATAGACCCACACGTGACTATATTATATCTTTCCCCACAAGCGGTGCGAATCAGTGATACACGTATAATGATTACCTTATTCTTACCTAAGTTTGTTCAGACTATCTTGTCTTTTTTCGTCCCATGTTCTTAGTAAGACGACGTCGATAAACTCCTCATCCATCCACTTCTCGCACCGAATAATACAAAAGAATTGGGGATATCCGTCTTTGAATAATATGCAATTTCCCAACTCCAACCTTTATTAGTAATATATACCCAAATAACGGACAAAGCAAAAGACTAAACCAATCAAGGCTCCAGTTTTAAACATCATCGTGACTCCTGAGGCCGCTTTACAAAGAGTCGTCGTCAGCTCTTCCACGCATGGCTGCAGGGACTTCAAACCGAGCCAATCAGCATCTCATACACCAGGCAGTCAAGTTGGCACCACGCAGGTGTCCCGGCTCGCTGCGAGTGACTTTGAAATTGGGTGTCGGTGGCTACAAGAAGTAAGTACCTTTCGTACCCGTGTGTCCTAGACGGATAGTGCCCCCAACACGCGTACAACTGCTTACTTGCCAAGCTTGCCTACCGGTGCTATCGCCATCAGGGCGGCCTCTTACGCAGCAGCCACTCACTACTCACTTCCACTAATTCGATTCTATTCTCCTTTGACAATAATATCTACACCTTTTCCAACTGCAACCTCGTCGTCGATAATACTTCCAACACAATACTCTATAGGGCTGGCCGAGAGGATAATAGTCTGCTGCTCCCCTCCTTCTCCTTCAGCCACCCAGCAGATCTATTCCTGTGCCTAAACCCACTAAGCGAGGGGCCCGATTGCGACGACTGGCCAGGGCTGTGCACCAACACGCAATATCACCCTCTTTCACTTTCAGATCCTCCCTCTCTACCATCTACAGTACACATCAGGCGCTCCAGTGCGGAGTATATCGCAGAAGCACCAATTCACTATAGGACGGATACAGGTCGACGAGCGGTGCGAACATCGGGATCAGGAGGACTCGTTCGACTCCATCGACATCTTCCTCGAGTATCACGAGATGGCCGACCCGAATGGCTTCGGGTCACCGCAGAACGGCGGGGACTATGACGAGCGATGGGCGAAAGATCTACGGAAGCAATTCGAGGGTTTATTACGCACGAAACGACTGAACGAACTCGATCAATCGCGGACCTCGTCTCCGTCACCTCGAGAAGGAGCGTCGTCAAGCAATCTTCGAGCTTCCCCTCCAGCACCTTCTTCTCTCAAACCACCACAATCACCAGGCTACCGCCCATCATCATCCAGTGGCCAAGGCCCTGCGTCTGGCGCAACACCTCCCTCCTATGCGTCGTTACGAACATTACCAAAGGTCCCTTCACCTCCAGCCGATGCGCAGTCGCAAAAGTTCCGCAACTTGATGATCTCTCTAGCATTGACACCCACGAAATACGAGAACCCAGGATTGTTAGACGAAGCGTTACAGGTCATTCCATTGGATAGAATATATGGCGAGGCTGAAGAGGAAAGCCAAGTGCTCCAGGCACAGGCAGAGAGTATGGGAGATGGCAGACGGCCCGAGTGGGGGTATCAAGACTGTGTTATCCGCGCATTACTAAGGTATGTCGCATCCCTCCCACTTAATTGTTGGGCGATTTCTGACTCCAAATTAGATGGTTCAAGCGATCGTTCTTCTCATGGGTCAACAACCCCCCATGCTCGGTCTGCCTATCACCAACAGTTGCGCAAGGAATGACACCTCCAACCGACGATGAGAGAGCATATGGTGCGCTTCGAGTCGAATTGTACAGATGTTCTGCAGGTGATTGTGGATCTTACGAAAGATTTCCACGATACGGCGATGTGTGGCGACTCCTACAAACACGAAGGGGACGATGTGGAGAATGGGCCAATGTCTTCAGCATGCTGTGTCGAGCAGTTGGTGGTCGTGTACGATGGGTGTGGAATGCCGAAGATCATATATGGACTGAGGTTTACTCGGAAATGCAAAAGCGATGGATTCATATCGACGCTTGCGAAGAGGCGTGGGACAACCCACGACTGTATTCTGAAGGATGGGGAAAGAAAATGTCTTATTGCATTGCCTTCTCCATCGATGGTGCGACAGATGTCACCCGACGCTACGTTCGCAAGAGTTCGCAAGCCCTCGAACGTAAGAGGTGCCCAGAGGAAGTGATGCTCTACATCACCAACGAGATCCGCAGCCTTAGACGGTCAAACATGGGAAAGGACGAACGATTCAAGCTGGAAAAGGAGGATTCAAGAGAAGACCAAGAATTGAGAGGCTACGTCGTTTCATCAATTACCCAATCCGTCGTATCGAACCTCGGAGAACCATCAATGACACCAAACTCCCACCGTCCTCGAACACCGGAAGACCAGAAGCTGCCTGTTGAGCAGCCTGCCGGTAGACAGAGTGGCGCTCAGGAATGGATCAATGCGAGAGGGGAGGGCCAACGCCGTCAACAACACCCGAGAGATCCTTCGCAACGCGGACAATGAACGAACATTCTTGGTAAATCTATCAACAATATATATACCCATCTAAAACGTCGACCTGGACCAAGTCGAATATCCTCGAGCCAGCTATCATGGTAACGCCATCACGACCTAAAGCACCGAGACGGAACGACTGGTCGTATTACTCCTTTTACGGTTGAGGAAATCTACACAGGCATCAAACTCTCTCGCTATCTAATACTCTTCTATTATTCGAAAAACACCGATACCCATTATTCAAGAAACTTTTTACCGCTTGTATTTACGGGCTTGTACGCTATATTGCATCATGCAGCTGCATCATGGGATTTACTTTGTCATAGGCGTCGCGGGTTTTCACACCATAATCTTATTTGTCAGGCTGGGGGAACATCGCTGTTGCCTCGGAAGGGTTCCGGGGCGGGTATACAGCCGGCGTTTTGGTTTTGAGTGAGGGCAAATCCTCGTTATTTTCTAGTTATATTTGCATGAATAGGTGGATGAAGGAAGCACGCATTTGAAGGTGTTTTGGATTGCTGTACGGGACGATAACCATGTGTGATGAGATGATTGGTTTATGTGGGGGATGAACATATATCGAGATAGATAGGAGCGGAATAGAGAGCAGCTTGGCTGTTTGGACCCTATGAATATTTTCAGACTATATTGATCTTTGTGACTAGTATTTGAAGCTGAATTAGGGAACGAATAGTAAGGATGAACGTTGCGCCATGTCGATCTACCGGTATCTCACATACGTAGGGCTGACCAGAACTATCGGTATCGTCAAGCTCCTGCAACAAGGGCGCTATAGCGAACCGTGTCCACGACGGCGATAACGAGCAAGTTAGTCGGGGGTAAGTAACAACCACACTTCTTACTTTGCTCAAAAAATCTTTTCTTCGAAAGTAGAACCTGGCAATAGTATGTATCTATATACAGCCTCAGAATCCGCTGTACCGGGCAAATGCGACCTCCTCGGGCCGAACCGTAGGTTAGTTCATTTCCAACTTCTACAAATATAAAATCTGCAGGGCGGTGAACAACAACAACAATTCCACCACTTTTCCAAACAACCCAATTGCAATCAGGGTCACAGCCACAAATACAAACACGGACAGCTATCTGCAATATACAACGATATTGCGCCTCGTCGCAACGTACTTTCACAAACCTGCCCACTCAACCAGAAAAAGAAAGAAAAAATGACGCTCATCAACACCCCCCAGACCACTCTCCGAAAGATACAAATACAGATGCAGAGTTTCCTACCACCTCTAAATTTCATTACAGTCCACTATACGTATTTCATCTGCACGTGTCTCCTTTCCTCCCTCATATTTTACTTGTGCTCGGATGATCCAGCCTACAGTATCTCGTATACGGATTCGCTCTTCTTGGTCGTGTCTGCCATGACGGAAGCGGGGCTCAACACGGTGAATCTGAGCACGATGAGTACAGCACAGCAGGTGCTGCTCTGGGTGCTGATCTTGATGGGCAGTGCGGTGTTTGTGAGTGTTGGGACGGTGTTTACTAGGAAGAGGGTGTTTGAGCAACGCTTTAGGCATATTGTGAAGACCCAGAAAGAGGGACGCAGGGAGCGGAGGAGGAGTTTGAGTCTGGGGAGAGATGGGGAGGGGGAGGTAGGAAAGAGGTTGAGGGGCTTGAGGAGAGAGGATGAGCAGGTTGATAGGCAAGAGTTTGAAAGTAGGCATTCAAGGCCACGTGATCCCACTCCCGGGCCTTCCGCTACTGGTTCAGCTGGTGGAGGTATGAAACTTCAGCAGCTGGATCGTGGGGGTAGGAATGAGGAGGCGTTGGTGGATGAGCAAGCGCGTGCGGATCAGGAGGGGCCCGGGCTGCAAAATCCGGTGTCGTTACAAGTCACGCCGCACGTCCAATTCCAAGATGAACATCACCATCACCGCATCCGGTCCTTCGAGGGCATAGGCGCACATCCAAATCCACATCCCAATTCCTCGGCCTACACACAGTCTTCTCATGTACACGCTGCGCCATCTAACGAAGATGATGCACGTGCTGGGCTTTCGCATCGCCAACCCTACTTCTCGCAGGAAGAAAAAGAATCGCCTAATGCATACGCACATGCTAGCACGGAGTTAGGAGAGGGAATACAAGCCGGATTAGATACTTCACAGTATCCGGATTATTTGACAAGACATACGACGGGTCGCAACGCGCAGTTTTATGGACTGAGCAAGGCGGAGAGGGAGCATTTGGGGGGTGTGGAGTATAGGGCTATTACGCTGCTGGCGTATGTGGTACCGCTTTATTTTGTAGCATGGCAGGTGCTGGGGTGTGTTGGGTTGGGGGCTTATATGGCGTATAATAAGGCGGGGGTTGCGAGGGGGAATGGGATTAATCCTTGGTATGTATAATGTTTCTCCCTTCTTTCCGTCATGTGGATGAAGGAAGGAAATTCATGGGAAAGGATGGGTGCTGATTGAAAGGGATAGGTGGCTAGGTGTTTTCAACGCGGTTTCTGCGTTCAATAACTCGGGCATGAGTTTGTTGGATGCTAATATGGTATGTCTTCTTCCCATTATGAAAAATAGTTGGCAGTCAGTGCTAATGGTGATGAATGGGGACAGATACCGTTTCAATCCGCGGCGTACCCGCTGATTACCATGGGACTGTTAATTCTGGCGGGAAATACTGCGTAAGTGCTGAGTGAATAGGTGTTGTATGGTATGAGATGCTGATCAGAATAGATACCCCCTTTTCCTCCGCTTAATTCTCTGGTCCATGCTCAAGCTCCTCTGTCTCATCTATCCCTCCCCAGAAATCCACTCCGAACACAAAGCCACCCTACGCTTCGTCCTCAAGTACCCTCGACGCGTCTACACGAACCTCTTCCCCTCGGCTCCAACCTGGTGGTTACTCTTCATGGTTGTCGTTTTAAACGGCATCGACTGGGCTGCTTTCGAACTCCTCAATATCGGAAATAGCGCTGTTGATGTAATCCCATCTCACTTCAGAGTCCTGGATGGCCTGTTCCAAGCACTGGCTGTGAGGAGCGGTGGCTTTTATATCATCAGTATCCCGAGTCTCAGGATCGGGTTACAGGTGTTATATGTCATCATGATGTACATCTCCGTCTACCCCGTCGTAATCACCATGCGCCACTCCAACGTCTACGAAGAACGCTCCCTCGGAATCTACGCCGACGATTCCCATTCCCATTCCCATTCTACCTCCGATCCTAAGCCCGAACCCGAGCACCCCAAACTGGGCACATTGTTCGGGAGGTTCAAAAGAACACTAAGCAACATCCAAACCCCCTTCCCAGCAGCACCCTTATCCCTACCATCCCCAACCACACCCACAACCACAGCCGCCGGTACACAGTTCATCCGCCTACAACTGCGCTCGCAGCTCTCGCACGACCTCTGGTGGCTCGTCCTCGCCCTGCTCTTCATCACCTGCATCGAAGTGTCCAACTTCGAGCGCGACCCCGTCACATACTCTGTGTTTAACATTGCGTTCGAGGTCGTGAGCGCGTACGGCTGTGTGGGGATCAGTCCCGGACTGCCGGATCAGGCGTATAGTTTTAGTGGGGGCTGGCATAAGGCTAGTAAGCTGATTCTTTGCGCGGTTATGATTAGGGGGCGCCATAGGGGGTTGCCGGTGG